>JAVJIF010034218.1:0-152370 GCA_038442645.1 Agave tequilana | reverse complement strand
AGTGGAAGGTATGAGTTATACACTTGATCCTCATCATTTTTTCAATTGGTATCCCAATTGATATTTGAAAGTACACCTAGGGGGGTGAATAGGTGTACGGCTAATCTAATGAACTTAATGCGGAAATTAAAACTTAATGCAACAACACTTAATGCAACCAACGAGTGCAGCCGAATTTCCGGTGAAGGACTCTGGACTAACTCCTCTTGATTCCACTAAATAAGAGTTGAGGTGCTATATGAAGCTCTCGTGGTTAAGCACAAGTGAGGCACACACAAACAAAACAAGCATATAATGGATATATGACAATATGAATGATGCAAGGCACAATAGTAAAGAGAGAGTTAGAGTCAATGGATCAAACACAAACACCGAGATTTGTTTCGAGGTTCGAGCACCCAGCTCTACGTCCCCGCCTTCACACAGAAGGATTTCCAATCCACTAACTTGTCCATACAGGACTCCCACACAGGGAACCTCTACTGAGGATTTGGGGCAAATACAACCGGGAGTACACAACTCCTCTCTTAACCGAATACAACCTCTGCACTTAGAGGCAAGGCACAACCAACAAAAAAACACCTCGCATAGGAGGGGTAGGCACTTAGCTAATACAACAATCACCTCACACTTGAGAGATTCCAACACCAACTCCACCTCACACTAGAGGGAGCTAACACAATCTCCACCTCTCACTAGAGGGAGCCAACACCTCTCCAAAATCAACCTCTACACAAGACGGATAACACAAGTAAGGAGGGTTTACAACTAGGTGGTCTATCTCAATCACAAACAACTTCCACAAAATAAAGATCCTAATAGATTTGATAGATTGATATGGCTTAAGTGTGGAAAATCAAGAGTGTGGAAAACAAATCACAAGGAAAAATATTTGGGAAACAACTTAGTATTTGATAGAAATGAAGAACAAAACAATATCACAAATCTATATTTTTCTTTGATTTTTCCAATTCTTGAAAACAAATAAAGAATGATCTTTAAAACCAATAAACTCTTTTAAAACTTGCTTTTAAAAACTAGAGAATAAATGAATTTTTGCTCTTGAAAATCTTCTTCAAAACCTCTCTTAAATGGGGTATTTATAAACCCCAAAAGAGATTTGCCCGTTGGCTGCTGACTAGGCCAGAAATGGCCTTCCGGTCGACCAGCCAGTCGACCGGCCAACGGTCAATTTTTTTATCGTTGAGCCTTCCGGTCGACCGCCCGGTCGACCGGGCTCTGAACCAGAGAGCAACGGCTCTCTGGCCGGTCGACCTCCCGGTCGACCGGGCAAACCGAGAGTGGGTTGCCGTCAGTCGGTCGACCGTTCGGTCGACCGCTAACTGACACGGCCAAGTGCACATTCTTGTGCACGACCGGTCGACCGCCAGAGCCTGGCAGAAATATTTTAGGACTTATAACCTGGGTTTAAAAATACCAAATAAATCCCATAAATTCTCTAAAAATCCACAAAAATAAGTTCAATATAATACATTGATATACAAACTTGTTTGAGTAAAAATCAAACCAAGTTACAAACATTTTGAACTCTTTTTGTGTTATGAAAATTTTGCCGAAAACCAAAACTGTATTTTCTAAAACTTAGATTTTTCAAATGGAAATCCGATTTTTCCAAAACTCATCCAAATACAAAAAACATGATATTTAAACAACTTTTAAGCATGTGGTATATGGATTTACTCCAATATACATATAAAGATATATATCAATGTTTTTGATATTAAATCCGAAAATATGTTTTGTTAAAACACAAAACTCCAAACACATGAATAGGCATATCAAAATAAGTTTGTCTAAGATATGAAGCATACATGTATATAGAACAAATCTAATACACATTAAACCATGTAAACTTGTTTTGATTCTATCTATTCATGAAAGCCAAGATCGGTTAAACAAAAAAACCGAAAACCAATAAACATGAAACTAGAAACAAGTGTGTGTGCTGTGAATTTGAGCATATCACACTATCTAATATTTAACAAATGGATCTAAAACATAATCTAAACTATGTACCGAAGTCTTCTTGACGAACTCCGTCTTCAAGCCGACTCGATCCAAACGTGATCCACCGAGCTTGACTCCAACGTGTGCTACATATGAACTTTGAGGCTCGGGCTCTTGAATCACCATGTGAAAAGCTGCAAAACACCTTTGTTGAAGCTAATCACCTACTAATATCTTGGTTAAGTGTCTGAAACTAAATATCACAAGAATATTAGTAAACATAACTACATGAGTTAATCATCATCAAAACTAGAGTGGAAGGCCTCTGGGCCAACAATCTCTCCCTTTTTGATGATGACAAAACTCATGGAGTTATATATGCATGGATTAAAGTTAAGCTTCAAAGATGCTCCCCCTTAACTCATGCATAGCAATAAACAATAAGATATTCAATGAAGCACATGATGTTAAACAAATGTATGCAACAACTAGGAGAGAGAAACATGCATAAAACAAACATATGTTTTAAAACCTTCTCCCCGTTTTTGTTTTAAATTCTCAAAATCATTTTTCTCATATACTCTTAAAATCATTTTTCTCATATATTTATTGTTTATTGTAAGATGCAAAAACTCAATATATGCAAAAACACAAATATGCATATATAAACTCAAATACTTCTCCCCTTTTTGGTCAATCATCAATAAAGGGGTTAAGAAAACAATATTCTTCCCTTTTCGTCTTGAACAAGAAAAAAAAATATCAATAAGGGTTGAAATCAAAACAAAACTTTCTTGATACCAATTGTAAGAAAAAAATATATCAAATTAGTGCATCATGATATTAAAGAGATATACAATTGAAAGTACATAATGTGGTACATAAAATAAATATAGATTTAAATACCAATTGATACCAATTGTAAGTAAATACTAATTAAATACCAATTGTAAGTAAATAAATCAAAAATTTTGATATCAATAAAACATACCAATTTTAAGTAAACTTATAGATAATTTTGATGCCAATTTGTAAAGATTAGTACCAATTGAAAGTAATTTTTCATCAAAAACATATGATACCAAAAATAATCAATATCATTTTTTTTAATCATATTTCAACATAAAGTGTGGGAGTAAAATAACAAAATCAATTGAAAGGTGAAATATAAATTTTTCTCCCCCTTTATGAAATACCAAATAAAACGATGCATAAGCTTGTATAAGATACCAATCGAAACATAATCAATTAAAATATAATAGTCATTAAAAAAATCAAGCTTAGCATAACAAAATTTGTGCTCAAAGATATAGAGATATAAAGCACAAATAAAATATATATATGAGTATACAAAAAGAATGTCAATAGTGATACCAATTGAAAGGATCCAATGATACCAATTGAAACACAATAAGATCAAGTGTATAACTCATATTACCTTCCACCATTTTATGCACAAGTTTAAAAGGATTTTCAATAATAAACATACAAGGCATGGTCGCCCAACCAACCGCCCTTGAATGGGTAGGATTTTCAAAATAGGTTTGAAAATATAGTATATTTGAAAAGCTCTACCATAATGAAGAATACGAACTTGTTTTAAGAAAAATTTGAAAACTAGTACGAAATCCTTCAAGCAAGGAATAAAACAAAAATATATTTCATGAAACATGAAAATCACTCAACAATTGACACTCAAAAGATATAAAGCTCATATATGACTCATGAAAATAAAATCATGAAAACCTCAAATATGTGAGTGTACAAGTTTTGTGTGAAAGACATAATCATGAAAATAGTCAATTTAGCTCAATTATGAAATTCCTTAAAACATGAAAATCATCAAATGATTTAATCTTCAAGGCATATGTATATTTTGTACAAACTAAAGTATACATACATATCCCTAAATACAGTTGAGTCCATAATAAAGATTTGCATGAAAAGCAAAAAGACTCAAAGGGGTATACATGTATATCTTAAGTTTTGAAAAAATAGGCTATACATGAAGCTAAACATTTAAACATGAAAAACATGTACAATATGGGAATACAAGTTAAAATGTATGAATCATCAAAATTAGGCTCTACTAGTACATCTAATGGGTACAAATGAGCGTTCAAGTACAAACATATAATAGTCTATTTGTAACTTACTAGTTGTACAAGTATATATCCAAGTTTTGATGAAATCTAACATCTAAACATGTAAAAACATGAAGCATAGAAAATAAAAACTCATATGATCATTATGTACATGCACATGCATAGATCTAGGACATACACATTAGTTAAAACAAGTGTGAGAATACAAAGGTATAAATCCATATTAAATATGGGTGTCTCAAATAACTAAACATGTATATCATAGGACTAATAAACATGGCATATGGCATAATAAACATTAATCATGACATGCTAGAAATCAACAATAAGATAAGCATGTAAACATAATGGGAGTTAGAGATCGTTACCAAACAATAAGGGCAACTCTCCATGTCTCCAAACAAGGTGGTCCTCCACCAAACTCCCCTTGAAAGTGATGCATCCAAAATGTCCTCATAAAGATCGAACGCATCCACTTCATGGCACCATCACTCTCACGTCATGCGAGAGCCCACACCTACATCAAAAACAATAGGGGTGGTCTTTGGTACCCATACTCTTTTGGGTCCATGGGGTTTAGTTCCTTTCCTAACCCAAACAACTTAGTTGCTAAATTTACATCATGTATACGATCATAGAAAAACTTAGCAAGGTGGCCCTTATGTCCACAATGTGTACAAGTGTACACATGAGCATACATAGTGTGATGGGTGTGAATGTGCGAAGCATGTGTATGCCGTGTATGGTGTGCATGTAAAGATGAAACTTGTTTCTTTCGAAACATAGATTCCAAACGTGTATGGTTTAAAGCACATTGGCTCAAAGTGGAGCACAAACAGTCCACACTCTTCTTTAATAAACAAATATCATTATCAATCCTAGAAGAAGAGATGCATGCAATAGGTGAGCTAGGTGAAGCTACACTAGCATGGCAAACTTGTGAATCAATATTATTTTTCAAAGAAACATTTTTATTAAAACAATTTCCAATTCCTTTGAAATAGAAGTAATTTTGCTTTTCAAAGATTCATTCTCTTTTAAAACAAAATCAAGCTTTGAAGTTATAGCTTTATTTTTCTTTAAAACTTCATTATAAATTTTTTAGATTTCAAAAATTCATTTTCTTTTAAGGCAAGGTCTAGTTGAGATTTAAGTGAGTCACGTTCACTAGAAATCTCTTCCTTTCTTGTAAAACTAAATCAAGTCTAGAAGACAAATTTTCATTTTCTTTATTCAAAGCAAAAGTCTTCTTTTTCAAAAGATTATTTTTCTAATAATTTTTCACACACAATTGAGAGTTCTTCATTCAAGGCATTGGCATCAATATACTCATTAGAAGAACTAGCACAATCATCATCTAATTGAGATTCCGAATATACCTCAGGGAGTCATTCCCTTGGACCATGTAGCATTGTTGCTCGGATTCTCCACTAGATTCATCATCCGTTTGGATTGGCTATTGAAGCTTGGAGGAGGTTAACGTGTTCTGCACTGCAAAGGTGGAATCACAGTTAGAAACCATAGAAAGACATTCTTTATTTAGCGTGCTTCTAAGTGCCTCAAGGGCTTGTGCATTGGCCTCTATATGCTTGCTATCACCAAGATAGGGTTTCTTGGTAGCGGCAGAGAAAACATGCAAGCCTAGGGTTTTCAAGTACATGGACATCCTAAATTTTCACATGTCAATGTTGGAGATATCAACATGGAAGGTGACAAGCAATCCATGAGTGTGTGTAAACAATATAAATGTGCAAATGCAAATGATACATTAGCTAACCAAGATCACACTCCTAGGTGGTTAAACCAAATATCAGGAGCGTAGGCTCTGATACCAATTGAAAGTACACCTAGAGGGGGGGTGAATAGGTGTACGGCTAATCTAATGAACTAAATGCGGAAATTAAAAACTTAATTGTAATAATACTTAATGCAACCAACGAGTGTAGCCGAATTCCCGGTGAAGGGCTCTGGACTAACTCCTCTTGATTCCTCTGAATAAGAGTTGAGGTGCTATATGAAGCTCTCGTGGTTAAGCACAAGTGAGGCACACACAAACAAAACAAGTATATAATGGATATATGACAATATGAATGATGCAGGCATATAGTAAAGAGAGAGAGTTAGAGTCAATGGATCTAACGCAAACACCAAGATTTGTTTCGTGGTTCGAGCACCCAGCTCTACGTCCCCACCTTCACACAGAAGGATTTCCAATCCACTAACTTGTCCACACAGAACTCCCATACAGGGAACCTCCACTGAGGATTTGGGGCAAATACAACCGGGAGTACACAACTCCTCTCTTAACCGAATACAATCTCTATACTTAGAGGCAAGGCACAACCAATACAAAACCACCTCACACAAGAGGGTAGGCACTTAGCCAATACAAAACAATCACCTCACACTTGAGGGATTCCAACACCAACTCCACCTCACACTAGAGGGAGCTAAATACAATCTCCACCTCTCACTAGAGGGAGCCAACCACCTCTCCAAATCAACCTCTACACAAGAGGGATAACACAAGTAAGGAGGGTTTAAAACTAGGTGGTCTATCTCAACCACAAACAACTTCTTCCACAAAATAAAGATGCTAATAGATAGGATAGAGTGATATTGCTCAAGTGTGAAAAATTAAGATGTTGGAAACAAATCACAAGGAAAATACTTGGGAAAACAACTTAGTATTTGATAGAAATGAAGAACAAAGCAAATATCTCAAATCTATATTTTTCTTTGATTTTTTCAACTCTTGAAAACAAATAAAGAATGATCTTTAAAACCAATAAACACTTTTGAAAACTTGCTTTTAAAACACTTGAGAATAGGTGAATTTTGCCTCTTGAAAATCTTCTTCAAAACCTCTCTCAAATGGGGTATTTATAACCCCTAAAAGAGATTTGCCCGTTGGCTGCTGACTAGGCCAGAAATGGCCTTCTGGTGGACCGACCGATCGACCGGCCAACGTCAAATTTTTGATCGTTGAGCCTTCCGGTCGACCGCCGGTCGACTGGGCTTTGAACCAGAGAGCAATGGCTCTCTGGCCGGTCGACCGCCCGGTCGACCGGGGCAACCCGAGAGTGGATTGCCTTCAGTCAGTCGACCGTTCGATCGACCGCCAACTGACACGGCCAAGTGCACATTCTTGTGCACATCCGGTCGACCGCCAGAGCCTGGCAGAAATATTTTAGGACTTAAAACCTAGGTTTATAAATACCAAATAAATCTCATAAATTCTCTAAAAATCACAAAAATAAGTTCAGTATAATACATTGATATACAAACTTGTTTGAGTAAAATCAAACCAAGTTACAAACATTTTGAACTCTTTTTGTGTTATGAAAATTTTGCCGAAAACCAAAAACTGTATTTTCTAAAACTTGAATTTTTCAAATGGAAATCCGATTTTTTCAAAACTCATTCAAATATAAAAAACATGATATTTAAACAACTTTTAAGCATGTGGTATATGGATATACTCCAATATACATATAAAGATATATATCAATGTTTTTGATATTAAATCCGAAATATGTTTTGTTAAAACACAAAACTCCAAACACATGAATAGGCATATCAAAATAAGTTTGTCTAAGATATGAAGCATACATGTATATAGAACAAATCTAATACACATTAAACCATGTAAACTTGTTTTGATCCTATCTATTCATGAAAGCCAAGATCAGTTAAACCAAAATCGAAAATCAATAAACATGAAACTAGAAACAAGTGTGTGTGTTGTGAACTTGAGCATATCACACTATCTAATCTTTAATAAATGGATCTAAAACATAATCTAAACTATGTACCGAAGTCTTCTTGACGAACTCCGTCTTCAAGCCGACTCAATCCAAACGTGATTCACCGAGCTTGACTCCAACGAGTGCTAGATATGAACTTTGACGCTCGGGCTCTTGAATCACCATGTGAAAAGCTGCAAAACACCTTTGTTGAAGCTAATCACCTACTAATATCTTGGTTAAGTGCCTGAAACTAAACATCACAAGAATATTAGTAAACATAACTACATGAGTTTAATCTTCATCAAAACTAGAGTTGAAGGCCTCTGGGCCAACAAATATTTTCATGATTGTATACTTATATGTGTTTTCTATATATGTATGCTTCAAAACTTTAAAGTATCAATTTCTATTGGTATTTACTTTTTCATATATATATATGATTTGATTGTGTTTACTATATCTTTACATCTTAAAGCACAAATTACGTTTATGCTAAGCTTGATTTACTCCTTAATGACTATTAGTTTTCAAATTGGTATTTTGTACAAGCTTATGCAATATTTTCATTGGTATTTCATAAAGGGGAGAAAACTTCATGTTTTACTTTTCAATCGATTGTATTTTCAATTGGTATCTTACTCCCGCTCTTTCTGATGAAAAATGATATGATTTGGTATATTATTTTTTAATTGGTTTCCTATGCTCTTAATGAAAAATATTTTAATTTGGAATATGCTAACATTTCCAATATTGGTATCAAAAATCTTAAATTGACTTTATTCTAAAATTTGGTATCTTTATTGCAAAATGAATTGTTTAACCAAATAGTTGGTTTATTTTTCAATTGGTACCATATCTTATTTTAAATTGGTATCTATATTGAAATAAGTTTTGTTTACATAAAAATATTTGGCTTTCACTTTTAATTGATATCAAAATTATAAATATTCTCATTTGGTATTAAATTACAAGATGTTTACAATTGGCATCATGATTTATAATATACATATATGTTTCAATTGGTATCAAAACATACAATGTTTCATTTTCCATTGGTATCAAAAGTTTACAAGATACTTTAAATTGGTATCTTTTGATATCTTAAAATTTTTGTTTATTTTCAATTGGTATCATAATTTGGCCTCAAAAGTTTTGATATCTATTGCTTATATGCAAGGGGAGCCTAACATTTTCTCTATATATAAATTTATATTGAGTGTATCTCATGTTAAGGAGCTTGACCGCTCTTCTCTATGTCCTACACGTGTGTAGGAGGAGCTTCACATCTCCTTTTATACATTGTGTAATATGCGTTATGTGATTAGGGTCTAGTCATCTCTTTTTCATGTAATGCATATATGCAGGGGAGTTAACTTCACGTCTTTCCTCTTCATGAATGTATATAGCATATACACCTTTATTGTTTTGATTGATGCAAAAATAAAGAAAAATATTATTTATGTCTTTAGTGTTTGTACCCCTTTGTTGATGAATTGACAAAAGGGGAGAGAAATTTAGAGTTTTTATATATGCATGTTTGTTTTATTTGTTATCTTTTACCATTGATATCAAGAGCATCTTTTATTGATATCAAGAGCATGTTTATTTCATTGATAAATATCATGTTTATGCATATTTATGTTGAGCAATCATGACATATCTTTATTATTTATTGCTATGCATGAGTTAAGGGGAAGCTTCTATGAAGCTTAACTTTAACCCATGCAAATATAACTCTATGAATTTTGTCATCATAAAAAAGGGGGAGATTGTTTCCCAGAGGCCCTTCACTCTAGTTTTGATGATGATTAACTCATGTAGTTATTATTTACTAATAATCTTGTGATATTTAGTTTCAGATATTTGATCAAGATATTAGTAGGTGATTAGCTTCAACAAGGTGTTTTGGAGCTTTCAAATGATGATTCAAGAGCTCGAGCGTCTAGATTGCATCTAGCACTCGGTTGGAGTCAAGCTCGTTGGGTCAGTTTTGGATCGAGTCGACTTGGAGAAGGAGTTCTACAAGAAGATATCAGTTTGTTTAGTTTAGGATTGTGTTTAGATCATTGTAAAGATTAGATAGTGTTAATATGCTCAAGTTTACAATACACACAAGTTTCATGTTTGTTTTCGGTTTAACCGGTTTCGGTTTTTCATATATATGGTTTTTCATGGATAGATAGAATCAAAATAAGTTTACATAGTTTAATGTATATTAGATTTGATCTATATATATTTATGCATCATCTATTTAGAAAAACTTATTTTGATAGTCTATTTCATGAGTTTGGAGTTTTGTATTTAAACAAAACTTATTTTTGTATTTAATGTCAAAATATAGATATACTATCTTTCATGTATATTGCATTCTATCCATATACAACATACTTCAAAGTTGTTTCAATATCATGTTTTTGTATTTACATGTGTTTTGGAGAAAACGAATTTTCATTTCAAAAATCCAAGTTTTAGAAAATATGATTTTTGGTTTAAGGTAAATTTTCAAGAACACAAAATGGTTCAAATTGTTTAAAATATGTGTTGAATTTTTATCACACATATTTGTATTTCAAAGATCTAATAAGAACTTATTTTTGTTGAATTTATGTGATTTTATGAGATTTATTTGAAGTTAAAAAGTCAAGTATTTAAATCCTATAAATTTTCCCTGCCAGGCTCTGGCGGCCGACCGGACGGTCGACCAGACCAGTGCTCGGTCGACCGTCCCAGTCGACCGATGTGTACAGGACGTGCACAAAGGCCATGTGGTTTGGCCGGTCGACCGCGCGGTCGACCGGCTAAGATCACTCCACTCTCGGGTGGGGGCCGGTCGACCGCTTTGGCCAAGTCGACCAGCGGTCGACCGGAGGCACAACGGTCAGAAATATGACCGTTGGCCGGTCGGCCGGAAGGGCAATCTGGGCTTTTCCAGATTGCAATGGGCAGAATTTTTGTGGGTCTATAAATACCCACTTCTTGAGCTGATTTCACTAAATTTTAAGAGAGAAAATTTTCACATCTTTTAAGTATTTTCAGCAAAAGTTTTTGGTTCAAAAGATTTATTCTTTATTTTGTTTTAAAGGGTTAGAAAAATCAAAGAAAAAAAAGTATTTGGGATTAGTTTTTGATCTTCATTTCTATAGCAATTCTAGAAGTTTTCCCTAGAGTTTTTCTTTGTGTTTTTGATTTCCAAACTCTTTAGTTTCTCACACTTGAGCTATCATATCTATCCTATCTATTAGGTCTTGTTTAGTGAGAAAATTGGTTTGTGGTTTGTTCAAATCACCAAAAAGTTGTAAACCTTTCATGCGTTGTGATATCCCTCTAGTAAGAGGTGATTGTGTTGATATCCCTCTAGTGAGAGGTGATTGTGGAAGTGGTGATTGAGTATCCCTCTAGTGAGATGTTGATTGTTGTTTGGCTAAGTGCCTATCCCTCAATTGTGAGGTTGTTCTTGTTTGGCTTTGTGCCTTGCCTCTAAGTGTAGAGGTTGTATTTGTTGAGAGAGGAGTTGTGTACTCTCAAATTGTAGTTACCCAAATCCTCAGTAGAGGTTCCCTGTGTGGAAAGTCCTATGTGGACGAGTTAGTGGAAATCCTTCTGTGTGAAGGCGGGGACGTAGAGTTGGGTGCTCGAACCTCGAAACATATCTTTGTATTTGCGTTTGATCCACTTTCTCTTACTCTCTCTTATATTGTGCCTTGCATCATTTATTGTTCATATCATTTATATGCTTGGATTTGTTTGTGTGCCTCACTTGTGTTCAACCAAGAGAGTTTCATATAGCACCTCAACTTCTTATTTAGAGGAATTTAGAGGAGATAGTCCAGAGCTCTTCACCAGGAATTCCGCTACACTCGTTGGTTACACTAAGTGTGTTGCAATTAATTTTTAATTCCGTATTATTTGTCATTAGATTAGCCTTACACCTATTCACCCCCTCTAGGTGTTCTTTTAGAAAGGAAAACAAGCAAGAGAATGAAAATTAAACATAAACAGACCGTATTTGAGTCGAGTTGAATAAGCAAGTTGAAGCTCCTTTGATTGTCACTTCAACGATGAATTACACACTCAATTTCACTCTTCTCTCGTTGCTGGTCTAAACTGAAAAATAAAGAGGAGATGCAACTTCTCCGAACTATCTAACAATACTCCTAAAACCCTACAAAATGAACAATAATTCTAATCCTAATTTTTGCTTCCTTTTTTAGTACAAAACCCTGCCTTTTATAGGCAAAAACCCAGAGGAAAAGGAGTGAGGAGATAAAGGAAGCAAACACTCCCCTTATCTCTACCAATAAGCCACGGATCCGCGGCCAGGATGTGGTCAATGGCCACATCCTGGTGGAGATCTGGCTGGCGTGAGATTTGGCTTCCTTTAGTCTGGCTGGATTCACTATTTGGCTCTGATTCTAATAAGATCTTCGGTGATTCTCAAGCTAACTGATTTGGATTCTTATAAAATCAAATTAACCGGTTTTCAACCTCTCTGATCTACCATAATCTGCCCTGATCTTCTGATTTCAAATTAATTCTGAATTAAATCAGAATTTGATGGGCTTTTAGGCTTGTTTTTCTTCCCTTTCCTTAAGCAATGGGCCTGCACTTAATAAAGAAAAATAAGACTTTATTAATAGGATTTATTAGATAATAAACATGGTAATGTGACAATATATATGCAATATATGTGACTGATCACACCCCCACACTTATCTTTTGCTCGCCCTTGAGCAAAAATAACAAAACTAATCCTAATCAATTATTAGGCCACTTTCGCAGGTCACTCGATTGCACTGAGCATGTGCAATAAGCCGTTAAACCTCTAGATTACCCCTAGAGGACGAGTTTTGTCTCGTGAGGGTTTTCAGTGGTTGCACCCACAAAATTCATAAAGAAAAGGTAAAAAATGTTAGCATTTTCAAAAAGCATTTTGGAAAGATAGAAAATATTTGAGGTACTGTTATAAGAGTTCAAGTAATATATAAGTTATAGGATTATCAAACTTTTCATTCCTAAACTTAGTCTCTATTCAAAAACATGTCATTAATCAAAGTAAGGAGTTAAATTGTATTTCTCATCTAGTCTATTACTTTACCCTGAGTCATATGCACCATCGTGACCGTGAAGTTTGACTAAGGGTTCTTTAACATTAACTCCTATGCCTTATTTATATTTATTTTTGGTGGTATTTATTCCTTAATTCTATTAGGCTTTCTAATCTGCCCATGTAACGAGCATTTAGTCGGTGACACCCAAACCGGACAGTCTTAGGGCACCAGGTGAGGAAACACCCCTAAGGACTTAAACACTTAAGCAGACAAGGCCACAAAACTAAGGGTTTTTATTTATAAAGCACCCCTTTTAGGCGTGAATACTTATGCTTCATGAGGCACAAATACCCAACTTAATTAGAGAATTTATATATATATATTCAAACTTATCTAATTATCTTTTGCATAAATACCCAGGCTTGCTTAAGCCAAAGCACCTAGCTAATCAATAATTAGATTTGCATATATATATCTTTATATATATATATATATATATATATATATATAATATATATATATATATATCTTTTTTTTATAAGGCATAAGAATTTTTGTCTTTGAACCCAAGTGAGTAAGTGTATAAAGTGTGCATATTTCTTCAAGTTAAAGATCAAGACTAAATTACTTTCATCAATTTTCTTCCTAACCTTGAAAATCAAACAAGTTATCTTATTTTGACCAAGTATAAGAAATCCTAATTACGATTTTCCTATTCCTTAAAACTGACTTAATTTCTTATAGAAAAATAAATCAAAATATTGTTCTTTTCTTTCAAAAAGTTTTTTTATATATATAATTTTTTCATTGTTTTTTATATTAGTCATTTTAGTCATGTTAGAGCCTCCCCCATACTTATCTCATACATTGTCCCCAATGTATGAAAGAAATGTATAGATGCATGAAATGGAATATAAAAGAGGTGCATATATTATATAAAAATATGTACAACATCATGTTTCTCCCACACCTAGATCTTTTTTGGTCTCATCCCTTTAGCTTTCTTCCCATCATTCCAATGGGTCCTCTTTATAGGGCATAGTGGGGAGGCTAATTTTTTTTGTCATTTTAGCTCTCTTCCTCCCCAGTCTCACCTTCTTTAGGTTTTTCTTCCTCATATTTCTACATTCATTATTCAAAAATTGATTACCACCACACTTCTTAGTTGGAACTTCCTCACTATGAATGCCTATGAATTCTAACTTAATTCCATACATCTCTTCAAAACTTAGGTCAACACTTTCTCCTGGAGGTGTGTAATTAACCAAAATATCCCTAGTTGAAACACATGAGTTCTTCTTTTAAGAGGTTTTCAAAGAGTATATCAATCGGAGGTTCTTGAATTATATTCTCATGCGATATATTATTGGTTGGCTCATTGAAAGTGAAGATACTCAAATCAATTTTCTCTTTTTTAAAGGGTACTCTAAAATTAGGATCTACGACATATGCCTTCTCATTAAGATTATCACATTTATTCTTAAATAATTCATTAAGAAACAGAGACTCATTCTCTATACCTTTACTTTCTTCATCATAATTATTTTCAATAAAGTTTACCTCAAATGTTTGGTCTCTTATCTTACGAGATTGTTTTTCTAGGTTGAAGACATTGACTTCTCTAGTTATGTCCCTAAAGGTTAATCTCATAGACCTATTCCTACAATTGATAATAGCATTAGCAGTAGTAAGGAATGGGCGGCCTAGGATAACAGGAATTTGAGCCTTAGGATTGGACACAGGTTGTATCTCAAGAACTATGAAATAAACTGGATAGTTAAACTCCCCGACCCGAATAAGGACATCATTAATTTTTCCCTTTGGAATTTTTACAGAACGGTTAGCCAGTTGGATTGTGACTCGAGTTGGACTAAGATCGCCCAACCCGAGTTGTTGATAAATTGAGAATGGAAGCTGGTTGATACTTGCTCCCAAGTCAAGAAGTGCATGACTAATCTCGGCTTGTCATATAGTGCAGGCAATGGTGGGACCACCCGGATCCTTATACTTGATAGGGATCGAACTCGATAGTAGCTCGCTAACGTTAGTGGCTAAGAAGACTTTCTTGGGTACATTAGTCTTTCTCTTCTTTGTACACATGTCCTTAAGATATTTTGCATAAGATGGGACTTGTTGGATGGCATCGAGGAGTGGCACATTTATCTTCACTTGGTTGAAGATCTCAATTATTTTATCCATGTGTGGATTCTGCTTGTTGTTCTTTAGCTATTAGGAAATTATACTATATGCTTGTACACCTGACTGGTTGACTTATCTGTTTCAGATTCATCCTATTTGGAAGGATTGGGACTAGATGAGGTGGATGCTGGAGTGTGATTGTACTGACTGGGATTGGGTGGTGTTGACACTTGGTTATCAACTTTCTTTCCTGACCTCAATGTATGAATATCATTACATTGATTCAATGATTGATCCTCAGCCAAATGAGCCTGTTGAGAATTTTTAGGATTCATATTTGGTTGACTGGGCATTCCCTTTTACCTCTCATTCTATGGATTGGCTAAAGAGGTATTATTTGCATGAGGGAATCTTAGTTCTTCATGTACCTTTCCATATTTCTCTCAAAGTCAGTCATTCTCCTTTCAACCTGAGATTCTGAAAGGAGGGTTGTGGAGCTTGGTTTGTAAAATTTTGCTGATAATGTGAAAAATTGTTGGGATTATTGTGAGGGTGATTTGGGAAGTTGGGTTGATGATTGAAAAAATTATTGGAATGATGGAAGTGGCTTGCATGGTTTGACCGTGGGTGGTTATTGTTTTATTGGTTCCATGAGAAATTTGGGTAATTTCTCCAGCCAGGATTATACGTTGGTGCTTAAGGATTATTGTTCGGCCTTGAAAAGGCCGCAGTCATCGGTTCTAGAAAGTGTTGTTGAGCTTGAAACACAGGACACTCCTCAAACACATGATTCATGGCTTGACAATAAGTACAGCCCGGAGTTGAAATTTGGTTTGGGCTGACTTGATTGACTGGACTTGGTTTCTTAGTTTCTAAAACTTTCAGTCTTCTCGCTAGGTTAGCTAACTTAGACTCGTTAGCTATGGATGATTCAATTGAATGGAGACCTCCTTTTGAAGATATGGAGTTTGAATTCCTAGAGCTTTCACTAGTTGGTTCCCATAAGATGGTCTTTTTAGCTAGATTCTCATATAAATTCCATTCTTCATTCTCATCCTTCTACAAGAATTCCCATGGTACAAGCTTTCTAAGAGGGTCTTGGTTGAATAGTCTAAACCTTCATAAAGAATTTGGCATCTTCGTCATTTCTCTATTCTATGATGAGGACATTAGACACGGAGGTCTTTGAAGCGTTCAAAGTACCTCCAAAACGGTTCACTAGGTTCTTTCTTGAACTGCATGATATTTTACCTAACGAGAGCGGTCTTATGAATTGGATAGAATTTCTTCAAGAAGACCTTGATGAAACCATCCCAAGATGTGATAGAGCTAGCCTGTAACTCTCGGTTCCCGATATACGTATGTCAATACTGGTATCTGGTGATGATTTAATCATCCTGGTAGTCGGATTGAGGCCATTTCAGCTCAAGATATTATTTCCCATTATTTATAATTTTTTAGAATTTTGGGAATTTTTTGGGAATTATTGGAGAAGAATCTCAATTCGGGGTCGATCGGTGTCATAGGCTGACTCTGGGATTTTTAATTAACAATAGGAGATGAACTTTTAAGATCCAACTTCATAGCAATGTTCAGGATGACATTTTCTATTTTTGAGAATTTTTGAGGATTTTTCTGAATTAATAGAGTTTAATCCAATAAAATAATGCTTAAATATTTATTCAAAAAGAAAAGACTGAAATTAAAATTAAAATAAAATAAAAGAAATTAGAAAAACCTGCATGTGTTGATTATAACAAGTTTCGAACCCCATGTCCCCAGATATGTATTGGAAGCATGAACCACATGACCAACTTTGGCATTTGTATGGATAGCCATACTATTTGAATATTTTTCCCTTACCTTTTTATTCTCCCGAATTATAACAACAAAAAAACAAAGTTCGTTGATTGCTTCTTCTCAGATTCAAACCCAAGGCCACAACCCCCATATGCTAACATCCAGACCACTCTGCCACTTTGGCGTGTGGTGGGAAGGGAGCTCATTATTTATTTAACCATCATTACTCTGCCACCTTCTTCACTAACACACGTTCTCCACCTGCACCCCATTTCTTTTCCCCCACTTCTCCACCTGCTCCCCTCTCCTCTCACTCACGTCCGCCCACTCTCTCACTCACGTCCCCCCTCTCTCCCTCTCTCTCACGTACTATCTCTCTATCTCTTTCCTGTATATACAAGTCTGGACCCTCTCCTCTGAACTCACCACGCAACCTCGAGCACGAGCTCCACCCCTCTTCCTCCTCTGCACGTACAGGTCGTTCCCTTGCTGCCACACATCACCAACACCCCGAAATCGTTCTCCTCCTCAAGAGAGCCCCGGCACCACCCAACCATGAGCCGCTGTCGACAACACCAAGCTCCCATCTCCAACTGAGCCACGCCTCCCTATATTCGACGCGCCGTCGAGCTTCACTTGGCCCTACAAACCACACATCCTCCTCAGGCTACCACCAGCACTACAGTCCCACCTTCCCATGACCAGACTTCATGATCCATCCCCTTCGGCGAGCTCCGCCGACCATTCCCGAGAGCCACGCATGGCCGTGTTCTCCTTCCTGCGGTGCCGCCGGGGTGGAGCACGACATCTCCAACGATCTCCGTGACCTCCGTCAAACTACTGGCACCATCCACGAGCTCCGCCATTGATGGACGTGGTGCTGGGAAAAAGAGGAAGAAGATTCAGACTGAAGGGAAGCGTTCCGTGTAAGTTAATTTGTGTTGTCGTCGATTTTTATTATTGTTGGCATTTCGTCGAACACGTAGTAAGCATTACTTAAATCACTAATTTCACCATGAAAAACTTGTTTTAAATCCTAACAAAAATATCTAGAACATCTAAGACATGTCTCCTAATTATAATGATTTTTAATTTATTTTTAAAATTTTTATTTTAATCAAAAAAATGGGAACATTGCTGGTGCTCTCGGCCAGGACCGGCGAGAGCAACCAGGCCAAGGTCTGGCCTGGCCAGCGCAGCCAGACCTGGCCTGGGCCAGGTCTGGTCAGGCCAGGCCAGCGGGTCTGGCCAATAGACCCGTGTTCGGGCCTGTTTTATAGACCCGACCCAATATAAAAAAAACAAAAAGAAAAAGAAAAAGAAATAAAGGAAAAAGAAAAAAGAAAAAGAAAATGCAAAGAAATAAATAAATAAAAATAGGTAGAAAATTAATGAAGTGATATTACTATAGGCCCAGACCCAGACCCGTTACTGTAGCAACAGACCCGTTACGCTTTTTATTTATTTTTATTGATTTTTAGATTTATTTTAATTCAGAAAATACCAGAAAATTCCCATAAAATTCCAAAAAATTCACAGGAAATCACAAATTAAATTTGAAACTCTATAAAATTATGTTTATGTAATATTACTTAGAATATAATGAAATTAATATTTTTGTAATTACTATTCAAGGATAATTTATTTAAAATGACAAATAAATTGCTAAATAGCACAAAAAATATAAATTCATTATTCAGTAATATGTAAATATTATACATTAATTTATTATTTTATGCATATATTTTATCTTGAAAACAATTTTTAAATAGTTGCTATAAATTCAGAAATTGAATTATTTTGAAAGATTAATCAACCAAAATTATAATAAATAGTAAAAATTACTTTCTTATTTAATTGATCACTGAATAAGAACATGTCAAGTCTCTAATTAATTCACGTAATATTTAGGCCGCGAATTTTACCCAGAGTCGGTTGCATTTACGAGAATTCAGATTCCAACGACATCAGGCAAGTGTACACGATTCTCTTCTCGCTGACTTTCGTCTTGATCTTAATTCTGCCTCTTAATTATAAATCATGGTTATCATATCGCATGATCATCAATACTATCCTGTGATCATAGGTACATATCAGCTTTTCTCTTCCGATTATATGACTAATTATTCTTGTATTCTTGATATTATTACCGATACTGTCTCGTGGTCATGTTCTTTTACCTTATGTATCGCGTTTGCATCTCATTCCTTTACATGCATGCATTCAACTTAAACTGACATTATTGCTTGTATGTGACAAATCCTGACATGTAAACCTATATGATTGATGGATAAAGACTATATATCGACTGATATTGTGATTCTGATATTACTGAAAATTAATCGAGGAAATCAACTTTTATAGTTTGAGAAATTATTCGAGGATACTTGTTGGATTATGGATATATGATCAAGACCGACTTATTATGACCTTTGAATTACATGTCACGAACATTACTTGCACTATTTTGCATTCATCTGGTATCACTTGCACAACTATATATTTGTCACATGATATTGTCACTGTCTACATCGTCCCATGATTTTGATACACATTGTGTTCACCATCTAATGCTGATATTCTTGGTACCGATTCATGATCCTGTAACACTGAGTAACACACTGTTTGCATTTGCATTTAACTAATAAAATTAATCAAGCCAGGGTTATTGAGGGAGACTGTAGCAGGGGAAATCCAGGGAGGTGTGCTTGGAAGGGCGACCCCTTGTGGGTTTGGATGCCACACGTGATCTTGTTATTTATGCACGCTCCTGTTATTACATGTTACATGATACCTAAGTACAGTGAACTGTTTCACCCTGTTATCAGGATCGACTGACGCATCACTTATTTGATATACAGTTGTCCTGTGGAATGGGGCACAGGATGGTTGCTTTAGTTAGAGTAATAAAATATTCTAGACATATGCACTTGCATCATATCTTACATTGTCTTCAATGATCTAGTACCTGACATATATTTTTAAGATACTGACACTTGAGACTCATGTGATATACATTATCTTGACTACATGACATTCTTGGACCTACCATGATGTTTTATCTTGTGATCTCGAGTTCTTGTGATCTTGTGATTATGTTACACGACAGTTACTTGTCCAGGACGTCTCATGTTCATTATATACATGTCACACCATGCATGCACGATCTTATTGTACATGATCTTGTTGGCCCAAAGGCCCATCACTCTAGTTTTGATGATGATCAACTCATGTAGTTATAGTACTAATGATCTTGTTTTTATTTAGTTTCAGATTTGTGATCAAGATCTTAGTAGGTGTGTAGCTTCAACAAAGAATTTAAAGTCAAGTTTTGGAGCTAGCACGGTTTTATTCAAGAGCTTGTGCATCAAGACCACATTAAGTACTCAAGAGGAGTCTAACTCTATGGATCGTGTTAGGACCAAGTCAAGAAGGAGAAGAAGACTTCAAGTGAAGACTTCAAGATCAAGACTTGTGTCTAGATTTGTTTTATAAGATTTTGTTTTTAGTTAAAATGTAAAGGATAGAATAGTTGGTGGATTTCTCAAGTATACCATATGCACACACACTCTTGTTTTAGATGAGTTTTCAAAAAAGAATTTTTATTTTGTAAAAATACAAAGAGTTTTCTTTTTGAAAAATACCGGTTTGGTTTTTGGTATTTAAAGTATACATGTGTTGTTAACCAAAACCGTTTTAGAGCTTAATGTCAAAACATAGATATTTCACCATGTATGTGTAGTGGATCATATCCATACACTCTATGCTTTAAAAGTTGTTTAAATATCTTGTTTTTGTATTTGGAGAAGTTTTAGAAAAACCAATTTTGGAAAATACAGTTTTCCTTTTTTAGCCAAAATTTCCAAATTACAAAAATAGTTCAAAATGTTTGTAACATATTTTGATTTTATGCAAGCATGTTTGATTATCAAAGTATAATGTTAAAACTATTTTTGTAGATTTTTAATAATTTTATGGGATTTTATTTGAGCCAAAATGACCAAGTTTTCAATCCCAGAATTTCTGTCCTGGCTTCTGCCGGTCGACCGGGACGGTCGACCGACGTGCACAGACATACGCGCCAGTTCTGGCTGGAGGGCCGGTCGACCGACCCGGTCGACCGGCAGAGAGATCTGCTCTCTATTCCAAGATCACGGTCGACCGGCCGGTCGTCCGCTGGCACAACGGTCAGATTTATGACCGTTGGTCGGTCGACCGGGCGGTCGACCGGGCGGTCGACCTGGCTCCAACGGCTAGTTTTTCTAGCTCTATAAATTGGGGCATTTGGGGGTTGTTTTTAATAAGATTTTTAAGTGGGTTTTGAGCTAGTTTTTCCAACTCCATTAAGAAGTTTTCTCCACTTATTTGAGAGCAAATATTTCCAATCAAAAGGGGAGTTTATCAAGAGTATTTAAAAGTGATTTTCTTAAGTTTTCCTCCACCATTTTCATCCTTGTTTTTCTCACAAACACTTGAGCTATCCATTGCTATATCTACCTATAGGAGTGTTGTTGTGAGATTGTTTTTAGGTGATCAAAGTGTTGTGATCACCAAAGACTTCATCTTGTACTTTGAGAAGGTGGACGGTTGTGTTCGCGGTGTTTCGAGTTCGTGTGTGAACTTGGTGTTTGAGGTGCGGCCTCGGCGAGCTTGTGGGCTTGCGGTGTGTACGGGATTAGAGAGTCCAAGAGTTCTAGTGGGAACTCCTTGTAGGTGTTGCGGCACCGAGTGATCCAGTGGGATCGGTTTATAGTGGAAATCCTTCAAGTGTGAAGGCGGGGACGTAGAGCAAGTGTGCTCGAACCTCGAAACAAATCTCCCGTATTTGCGATTGCTCACTCTCTATCTCTTACTCTTGTTTTTATATCTTGCATGCTAATATTGTCTTTTTCTTTATATGCTTGATATATTGTGTGCTTAAATGTTATATGCTTGGGGATTGTTTGCTAACACTTGTATTTAACCAAGAGAGCCAACGCGGCACCTCAACTCTTATTTAGAGGAATCTTGAGGAGTTAGTCCAGAGCCCTTCACGGGAAATTCGGCTACACTCTTGTGTTATACGTGGTGTTTAGTTTAATAAGTTTTTAATTCCGCATTTAGTGACCATTAGATTAGCTCATCACCTATTCACCCCCCTTCTAGGTAATTTACAATTGGTATCAGAGCCAAGTGCTCTTGATTTGGGTCTTACAACCTAGAGTTAAAGATCCTCATTTTTAGGCTAATCACAATATTTGTACACATACCATGGATTTCATGTCACCTCCCACCTTTGACATCCTTAACATCCAAACATGGAAGGTTAAGATGTCCTTATACCTCAAAGCCCTAGGGATTCATGTTTATTTTGCCACTACTAGAGATTCATATTGTTTACATGGCAAAAATATTGAGGCTAATGCAAAAGCCCTACATTCTTTAAGATCTACCCTAAATGATGTTTATTTATCTAGGGTTGCTAATCTTGATTTGGCTTTTGTAGTTTGGAACTCGTTGATCTCCCTTGGCGAAAAAGAACAATACTATGTGGGTAGCGACTCGGATGTTGGAAGTGACGCTTCCAACTTGTGCTACATGGTCCAAGGGGATAACCCCCTTGAGGTAACTTCCGAATCCGAGGTAGATGAAGATGTTAACATGACTTATGATGAACTTACTTCTTTTGTCAACAACTTTTAGAAAAATATGACATGCTTAAGAAAGATAATAAGAAAATGAAAAATAAATTGATTGCATGTCAAAAGAAAAGGATTCTTGTCAAACAAAATTTGAAAATATTTTAAAAGAAAATGAGTCTTTTAAAAACAAAATTGCATGTTTTGAAAAAGAAAATAAAAATTTGAAAAATGAGAATTTTTCCTTGCTTTCAAAATTAAGTGATATTTGTGAAGGAAACACTTCTTTGAAAAATAAAATTGTTTTGGTGGAAAAACAAAAGGAAGTTACTTTGCAAGAAAACACTTCTTTGAAAAGAAAAATTGTTGAAAAAGAAAAAGGTAATGTTTCTAAAAAGAATAAGAAAAATGATTCTATTTCTCATCATGCTTTACATGCCACCACTAATGAGATGAAATTTTTGAAAATAAAATAAATTGTTTGAGCTCAACTTTGAGCACATGTGCATTTAACCACTCTAGATTGGAGTCTTTATTTTCAAAGAAACAAGCTCCACATGTTTATGCACACACCCACATGCATATTCACTATTTGCACGTCATGATCACTCACATACACATTTGCATGCTAGAGTGTACAAATGTAAACATTGTGGCCGCAAAGGCCATTTAGCAAAGTTTTGTTTTGACAAAATACATCATGTAAATTTTGCTAATAAAAATGTTTGGGTTCCTTACAAGACTAACCCCTAAGGACCCAAAAGAAAATGGGTACCAAAATCCCCACATTGTGTTTTTGATGTAGGTGAGGGCTCTCACATGACATGAGAGGATTGGTGCCTTGGTAGTGGATGTATGGACTTGATGGACATACTTTTGATGCACCACTATCAAGGAGGTTTGGTGGGACAACCACCATGTTTTGGAGAATTAGAGCATAGTTCTTTGGTTTGGTAACTATCTCTAAACTCCTAGTTTAGTCTACATGCCTTTTCAATATATGATATCTTTAACATGTTCAAGTTTTGTGCTTCATGTGGTAAATACTAGTTTAAATGTAGTTTTTATCAAAACTTGGATGTATACTTGTACAAGTAGTGAGCAACAAATTGATTCATATATGTTTGCACTTCATTGTTCATTTGTACTCACTATTTGAACATGTATAGCCTAGTTTTGATGATTCTCTTATTTATACTTGTTTTGCCTATTTTCATGTTTTGCTTCATGTATATGTATTTAGTATTCAAATCTAATAAATATACATGTATCCCCATGAGTCATTTGCCTTCATGCAACTTACATTATTGACTCTTTTTATATTTGGGATATGTATGCATATTGTTAGTTTTGGATAAATCATACATATACCTAGAAGTTTATTTTAAAATGAAAAATGAATTTTCATGATTTGTTTAATAAAATGATATTCATGTTATGAGCTTTATTGATTATCTTCATGGAAAATGCTAATTACATAATTTTTGTACACTCACACTTCATTTGTTTTGTCACGACTTTGTTTCATGATTCTTTTTGAGCTTTATCGATTTTAGTGTCAACTCTTGTGTATTTGGTATGATTCATGAAAACCATATGATTTAGTTTCATGTTTTTGAAGGATCTTTAACTAGTTTTTCAAAAATTAATTTAACTAGTTATTTATTCTTCAATATGAGTTATATACTTAATTTACATTGTTATTTTCAATTGGTATCTCAATTGATATTCATTTTGTATATACTCATACTATGTTTCCTATATATGTATGCTTCATAATTTCTATTGGTATTTTCATTCTCATACATATATATGTTTTATTTGTGCTTGATTAAAAATTGGTTTACATATTTAAAGCACAAAATTTGTTTATGCTAAGCTTAATTCAAATCTTTATTTTCAATTGATTTCTCATTGATATTTTAATAAGCTTATGCATTATTTTTAAAATTGATATTTTTATTGATATCAAATATTTGCAATAATCTTCAATTGGTATCAAAACAATTTACAATAATTTTCAATTAGTATCAATATGATTCTATTTTGATTAATTCAAAATTTATAATGTTTATTTACAATGATATCTTAAAATTTGACTACAACTGATATCTTAAAATTTTGTTTATATGAAATCTCAAAATTTGTTTTATTAAGAAAATTCAAAATTTGTTTTAATAAGAAAAATTAAAAATGTTTTGATTTGTATTGCCTATATGCAAGGAGAGCTTAACATCTCTTCTACATATAGATTCATGTTGAGTGTATCTTATATTGAGGAGCTTGACAACTCATCTTTATGTGGTACACGTGTGTAGGGGGAGCTTCATATCTCCTCTTATGCATTGCATATTATGCGCTATGTGGCTTAGGGCTTGTCATCCCTCTTTCATGAAATGTATATGTATAGGGAAGTTAACTTAGCGTCTTCCTCTTCATGAATGTATATCGCATATATCCTTTTATTGATTTGTTTAATGTCACCCCTTTGTTGATTTTTTTTTGCTTTTGACAAAAAAGGGGGAGAACATTTTGTTTTTACTTTAACCCCTTTGTTGATGATTGACAAAAGGGGGAGAAGTATTTGAGAAGTTTTTAGTATATATGCATGTTTCCTTACTTTATTCATAAAAGGGGAGAAGGATTTATGTTTATGCATATATGTTTTGTATTGCAAATAGGAGAAAAAGAATTTGATGTGTTTAATGCTTGTTTATGCATGATTTATCTCCGTATATTTGCATACATGTTTATGTGCTTCATTGCCATATTTATTTATTTATTGAGATGCATGAGTTAAGGGGGAGCTTCTTTGAAGCTTTACTTTAATCCATGCATATATGCTTCATGAGTTTTGTCATCATCAAAAGGGGGAGATTGTTGGCCCAAAGGCCCATCACTCTAGTTTTGATGATAATCAACTCATTTAGTTATAGTACTAATGATCTTGTGTTTATTTGTTTCAGATTTGTGATCAAGATCTTAGTAGGTGTGTAGCTTCAACGAAGGATTTAAAGTCAAGTTTTGGAGATAGCACGGTTTGATTCAAGAGCTTGTGCATGAAGACCACATCAAGTACTCAAGAGGAGTTTAGCTCTATGGATCGTGTTTGGACCAAGTCAAGAAGGAGAAGAAGACTTCAAGTGAAGACTTCAAGATCAAGACTTGTGTCTAGGTTTGTTTTATAAGATTTTGTTTTTAGTTAAAATGTAAAGGATAGAATAGTTGGTGGATTGCTCAAGTATACCATATGCACACACACTCTTGTTTTAGATGAGTTTTCATAAAAGAATTTTTATTTTGGAAAAATACAAAAGAGTTTTCTTTTTGAAAAATACCGGTTTGGTTTTTGGTATTTAAAGTATACATGTGTTGTTAACCAAAACCGTTTTAGAGCTTAATGTCAAAAATATAGATATTTCACCATGTATGTGTAGTGATCATATCCATACACTCTATGCTTTAAAAGTTGTTTAAATATCTTATTTTTGTATTTGGAGAAGTTTTGGAAAAACCAATTTTGGAAAAATACAGTTTTCATTTTTTAGCCAAAATTTCCAAAATACAAAAATAGTTCAAAATCTTTGTAACATGTCTTAATTTTGTGCAAGCATGTTTGATTATCAAAGTACAATGTTAAAACTATTTTTGTAGATTTTTCATAATTTTATGGGATTTTATTTGAGCCAAAATGACTAAGTTTTCAATCCCAGAATTTCTGTCCTGGCTTCTGCCGGTCGACCGGACCGGTCGACCGCGCTAGAAGTCGGTCGACCGGGACGGTCGACCGACGTGCAGAGACGTGCACGCCAGTTCTGGCTGGAGGGCCGGTCGACCGACCCGGTCGACCGCAAAGAGCTTCTGCTCTCTGGAAAGCCCCGGTCGACCGGGCCGGTTGACCGGCAGAGAGATCTGCTCTCTGTTCCAGGGTCACGGTCGACCGGCCGGTCGACCACTGGCACAACGGTCAGATTTCTTACCGTTGGCCGGTCGACTGGGGGGTCGACCGATAGGCCAACCTGACTCCAACGGCTAGTTTTTCTAGCTCTATAAATTAGGGCATTTGGGGGCTGTTTTTAATAAGATTTTAAGTGGGTTTTGAGCTAGTTTTTCCAACTCCATTAAGCAGTTTTCTCCACTTATTTGAGAGCAAATATTTCCAATCAAAAGGGGAGTTTATCAAGAGTGTTTAAAAGTGATTTTCTTGAGTTTTCCTCCACCATTTCCATCCTTGTTTTTCTCACAAACACTTGAGCTATCCCTTGCTATATCTACCTATAGGAGTGTTGTTGTGAGATTATTTTTAGGTGATCAAAGTGTTGTGATCACCAAAGACTTCATCTTGTACTTTGAGGAGGCGGACGGTTGTGTTCGCGGTGTTTCGAGTTCGTGTGTGAACTCGGTGTTTGAGGTGCGGCCTCGGCGAGCTTGTGGGCTTGCGGTGTGTACGGGATTAGAGAGTCCAAGAGTTCTAGTGGGAACTCCTTGTAGGTGTTGCGGCACCGAGTGATCCGGTGGGATCTGTTTATAGTGGAATCTTTCAAGTGTGAAGGCGGGGACGTAGAGCAAGTGTGCTCTAATCTCGAAACAAATCTCCCGTGTTTGCGATTGCTCACTCTCTATCTCTTACTCTTGTTTTTATATCTTGCATGCTAATATTGTCTTTATCTTTATATGCTTGATATATTGTGTGCTTAATTGTTATATGCTTGGGGATTGTTTGCTAACACTTGTATTTAACCAAGAGAGCTAACACGATACCTCAACTTTTATTTAGAGGAATCTTGAGGAGTTAGTCCAGAGCCCTTCACGGGAAATTCGGCTACACTCTTGTGTTATACGTGGTGTTTAGTTTAATAAGTTTTTAATTCCGCATTTAGTGATCATTAGATTAGCTCATCACCTATTCACCCCCCCTCTAGGTGATTTACAGATCTATCTTCTTAATTATTCCTGTTATTGTTATTACCTTCAGTTCTCGATATTGCCAAACATATTTTTCTTATGTCCTATTTACTGATACTACATTTTCATATTCTCTATTTACTGTTTTGTGTACTCTTGCTAGTCCGCTTCTGACGGACCTTTATGTTATTTTTCAGTATTTAGATCAGGAAGCTGGTATAGAGAGTTGTTCGTAGATCATATTCTGGTTCACTATTCTCCAGTGAGTTCAGTTTTCTTTCTTGACTTGTCTTATTCAGATTTAGTGGATGATATTATTTATGATTCAGTTTTTCATATATGTGATTTTATGTCTGTGCTTGGTTGTATATGCATATATGTGCGCTATCCTGCTCGTTATTGACAGCCTAAGGTACTCATGGAAGAGATTTCACTCTTCGTGAGTATCTGCTGGCCATCGTCACGTACTCGTATTCTGTATTTTGGGAAGCGGGACGTGACATGGTTTCTTTTATATCAGAGCCAGGTTAGCTATATGTCATATATGCAATCAGGCCACATATATGATAATCATCCACGAAATTATCTAAGTAAATAGTCATTGACTCCCTTCTCTGACTCCATACTTGTATAATCGATCCCCGAGAATCCTTGAACCGTCACCTTGACGTGACTCTCCCATCTATATAGTCATTGTACCTACTCTGCCCTGCTTGATCATGCCTGGTTGGACTATTCTTGGTTTAGATTGAGGATAGATATATTGAGGACTTGACCTGATTATTTGAAAGAAGAAGAATAATTGCGAGGATCTTTGTCGAATTATCTGGCAGTTAATTTTATGAGGAATTTTGGATCTGAAACATTTTGAGATACATGTCTACAAGGGATCATAGTAAGGTGGTGGACTAGATAATAATCATGCCTGGATTAAATAATGATTAGATCACATCCGTACATATTGGATTTAGTGCATGGATTTTTGAGTGATAATCAGATCAATAAATGAAACTATTGCCTTCGGCGAAATATGACTATACCTTGGAGCAGATTGCTTGGATTTAGTTTTGAAGGTTAGGATCTTGAAGTTTTCAGACCTAAGTAATATTTTAAGAATATCTATCATAGTTTGGGGTTGTTGAGTTAATCCTATGGCCCTTAAAGAACATTGTAATTAGAATACCTTGATAATTTGATAATCCTGTGATCTTTTGATTGAGGGATCTGGATCTTTATGAAGATCAATGAATATAAAACTCAACTTTGAGGATCTAAAGCAGGAATATTAAAGCATGATTATAAGGATCAATTTGTAAGATATTGAGGATTGAGACAAGAACTAATCGATATCATTGCACGAATTTTGAGGACTTATAATTACTGATTGTTGATATTTGATCTTGAAAATTTCCATTAGTGACTACTACTTGAACTAATGATCTTCCAGTAGTGACCGTCTGATCTGATAATTAGGTTATTATGATACTGTGAATATAAAACATGTACTCGGGGATTTGAGATTATTTGGGATCTTAATGATTTTTAAGAAATAAAAACCAGAGGCGATTATTATTTGAGCAATATGTGACGATCTCAGAGATAATATAATTTTGGAGTGATGTTATAAGGATGGTAACGTAATTGAAGTATCTGAATTCTTGTTCGATGTGATCATGGTGAAAAATCAGTGGAGTATGTTTACTGGTAGACCTTAGGATCTGATCTATAAATGGTGAGAGTAATCTTATCAGATGAACATGACTATAGTGGATCGAAGGATGAAAGTGATATTAAGGAAGACCGATTATGAACTCTGAAAAGTCAATTCGATCCCCGGACTTATGGTGATGAATATGCTGGATCATGACTCATGGTTGACTCGGTATTGGGTTATATCATATTGAGACAACTGCGGATCTGGGACAATCCTAGCTCACGCAGATGCAGCTTCGATTCATATGTTGATGCCTGCCTGAATTTCGAGGACGAAATTCTTTTTATAAGGTGAGTAGGATTGTAACTCTCAGTTCCCGATATACGTATGTCAATACTGGTATCTGGTGATGATTTAATCATCCTGGTAGTCAGATTGAGGTCATTTCAGCTCAAGATATTATTTCCCATTATTTAGAATTTTTCTAGAATTTTGGGAATTTTTTGGGATTTATTGGAGAAGAATCTCAATTCGAGGTCGATCGGTGCCATAGGCTGACTCTGAGATTTTTAATTAATAATAGGAGATGAATTTTGAAGATCCAACTTCACAGTAATGTTCAGGATGACATCTTCTATTTTTGAGAATTTTTGAGGATTTTCCTGAATTAATAGAGTTTAATCCAATAAAATAATGCTTAAATATTTATTCAAAAAGAAAAGAAGGAAATTAAAATTAAAATAAAATAAAAGAAATTAGAAAAACCTGCATGTGTTGATTATAACAAGTTTCGAACCCCATGTCCCCACATATGTATTGGAAGCACGAACCACATGACCAACTTTGGCATTTGTATGGATAGCCATACTATTTGAATATTTTTCCCTTACCTTTTTATTCTCCCGAATTATAACAACAAAAAAACAAAGTTCGTTGATTGCTTCTTCTTAGATTCAAACCCAAGGCCACAGCCCCCATATGCTAACGTCCAGACCACTCTGCCACTTTGGCGTGTGGTGGGAAGGGAGCTCATTATTTATTTAACCATCATTACTCTGTCACCGTCTTTACTAACACATGTTCTCCACCTGCACCCCATTTCTTTTCCCCCACTTCTCCACCTGCTCCCCTCTCCTCTCACTCACGTCCGCCCACACTCTCACTCACGTCCCCCCTCTCTCCCTCTCTCTCACGTACTATCTCTCTCTATATCTCGCCTATAAATACAAGTCTGGACCCTCTCCTCTGAACTCACTAGCAACCACGAGCACGAGCTCCACCCCTCTTCCTCCTCTGCATGTGCAGGTCGTTCCTTTGCTGCCACACATCACCAACACACCAGAGCCGTTCTCCTCCTCGATAGAGTCGCGACACCACCCAACCGTGAGCCGCTGTCGACAACACCAAGCTCCCATCTCCAACTGAGCCGCGGCCTCCCTATATTCGACGCGCCGTCGAGCTTCACTTGGCGCTACAAACCACACATCCTCCTCGGGCCACCACAATCACTGCCGTCCCACCTTCCCATGACCAGACTTCATGATCCATCCCCTTCAGCAAGCTCCGCCGACCATTCCCGAGAGCCACGCATGGCCGTGTTCTCCTTCCTGCGGTGCCGCCGGGGTGGAGCACGACATCTCCAATGATCTCCGTGACCTCCGTCAAACCACTAGCACCGTCCACGAGCTCCGCCATCGATGGACGTGGTGCTGGGAAAAAGAGGAAGAAGATTCAGACTGAAGGGAAGCGTTCCGTGTAAGTTAATTTGCGTTGTCGTCGATTTTTATTATTGTTGGCATTTCGTCGAACAGGTAGTAAGCATTACTTAAATCACTAATTTCACCATGAAAAACTTGTTTTAAATCCTAACAAAAATATCTAGAACATCTAAGACATGTCTCCTAATTATAATGATTTTTAATTTATATTTATTACCAATACTGTCTCTTGATATTATTACCGATACTGTCTCGTGATCATGTTTCATTACCTTATGTATTGCGTTTGCATCTCATTCCTTTACATGCATGCATTCAACTTAAACTGACATTATTGCCTGTATGTGACAAATCCTGACATGTAAACCTATATGATTGATGGATAAAGACTATATATCGACTGATATTGTGATTCTGATATTACTGAAACTTAATCGAGGAAATCAACTTTTATAGTTTGAGAAATTATTCGAGGATACTTGTTGGATTATGGACATATGATCAAGACCGACTTATTATGACCTTTGGATTACATGTTACTGACATTACTTGCACTATTTTGCATGATCTGGTATCACTTGCACAATTATATATTTGTCACATGATATTGTCACTGTCTATATCGTCCCATGATTTTGATACACATTGTGTTCACCATCAAATGCTGATATTCTTGGTACCGATTCATGATCCTGTAACGCTGAGTAACAAACTATTTGCATTTGCATTTAATTAATAAAATTAATCAAGCCGGGGTTATTGGGGAGACTGTAGCAGGGAAATCTAGGGAGGTGTGCTTGGAAGGGCGACCCCTTGTGAGTTTGGATGCCACAGTGATCTTGTTATTTATGCGCGCTCCTGTTATTACATGTTACATGATACCTGAGTACAGTAAACTGTTTCTCCCTGCTATCAGGATCCACTAACGCATCACTTGTTTGATATGCAGTTGTCCTGTGGGATGGGGCACAGGATGGTTGCATTAGTTAGAGTAATAAAATATGCTAGACATATGCACTTGCATCATATCTTACATTGTCTCCAATGATCTAATAAGTGGCATATATTTTCAAGATACTGACACTTGAGACTCATGTGACATGCATTATCTTGACTACATGACATTCCTGAACCTTCCATGATGTTTTATCTTGTGATCTCGAGTTCTTGTGATCTTGTGATTATGTTACACGACAGTTACTTGTCCAGGACGTCTCATGTTCATTTATATACATGTCACACCATGCATGCACGATCTTATTGTACATGATCTATCTTCTCGATTATTCCTGTTATTGTTATTACCTTCAGTTCTCGATATTGCCTAACATATTGTTTTTATGTCCAACTTACTGATACTACATTTTCATATTCTCTCCTTACTGTTTCGTGTACTCTTGCTAGTCCGCTTCTGCCGGACCTTTATGTTATTTTTTAGTATTTAGATCAGGAAGCTGGTATAGAGAGTTGTCATAGATCATATTCTGGTTCCACTGTTCTCTGGTGAGTTCAGTTTTCTTTCTTGACTTGTCTTATTCAGATATAGTGGATGATATTATTTATGATTCAGTTTTTCATATATGTGATTTTATGTCTGTGCTTGGTTGTATATGCATATATGTGTGCTATCCTGCTTGTTATTGACAGCCTAAGGTACTCATGGAAGAGATTTTACTCTTCGTGAGTATCTGCTGGCCATCGTCACGTACTCGTATTTTGTATTTTGGGAATCGGGGCGTGACACAGCCGCTAAGCTGTATAGCCATTTCTTGGCTAAGTCCTTAAGAGCGAAACGGACAAATCTCAACCTAATAGTATCATCTGCAAGGTGTGAGATTTTCATCATTGAGCATACTTCCTCAAATTCTCTTATAAAGAAATAAGTATCTTCGGACTTTAAGCTGTGGAACTTTGGGAGTGTGTTGATGAACTGTGGCTTAAGCTCAAAGTTGTGTTCACCAACCGATGGAAGTTGGATGCAGGATGGAAGTGGGGTTCCAATGGGATAGAACCTATCCTGCAGAGATGTCGGTTGAGACATAACCGAATCTAGTCTTGGTTCGAACTTGGGTGGTGATGTGTTTCTAGTTAACCTCGATGAATTAGGGTCTCTTGACCACACTTACATACACAAACACAATCATAAACAAGTTCACCAATAGTCAACAAAAGTAAAAAACATAGCCTAGTCTAAGGTACCTTGACCTAGACAACTCCTAACTAGTTGATTGTCCACAGGAGGTATAATGCAGACTTTGACCACAAGCTAATCAGCCAGGTCAGGGCAAGATTGGTGGGAGGTATTTGAGCAAAAGCGACGGGCGTAATTAAGCCAAACCACCAGCCTTCCAGGTTTCACCCCTCAATCCCTTTCCTAGACACTGATTTGACAGGAGTCAAATTCTAACACCTTCTCCTTTAGGATGATCTCCTAATGAGTTCGAGATGTTCCTAAGGCCAACATCTTTCAGATTTTAAATTAGGCTTAGGCTGTGCATGCTTGGAGATGGTTTGTGGGCGAAGGAAGGGTAATGACTTCCCCACCTTATCTTGATTTGGGTTTTGCCCTTAGAATTGATTGTGCAAAGTGCACAAGATATAGGAAAGTAACATTCAAAAGCAAATATCACCAAAGAATATTTCTTAAACTATATGCTATGCATACGTATCTTGTCTCCAGTTATCTTCAACAGTAATTGTAAAATAAACGTAATTAGACAAATGCCTAGAATGCAAGTGTAAACGTTTTTTAAGCAATTAACAATCACTCAGATTACTGTTGGATTAATACTAAAGATTATGAATATCACATATATTAAGAATAATAACACACAAAACTTTATTTTAGCAAGCAATATGTCCTGCAAAAAGAGTTTTTTAGTAGTCCACAAATTTTCAAACTTACGCTGCAATTTCTTGAAATTCTGTTTCCTACTTTCGAGAATAGGGGCACAGAATAGCAAGTCTTCTCTTGCAAAGCTTAAGTGCTAAATCTTAATCTTGACGTCCCTGAAAAAAGATACCAAACTTGTTAGAAAATAATTACACCTTCCCTCCCTGGCAACGACTTCAAAACTTGATCATAAAAATGAAAGTGATAAGAATTATCATGTAACTTTGGGCTAACGGGTTATTTCCACGAGGAGGAATGTGATAAAAGATTTTTGGTGTTTTTTTAGAAAGCGAAGAATGGTGTTTATTTTTTAGTTGAAAAGAGAATGGAGAGAAGGGAAGTGATTTAAAGAAAAACTTAAAACTTAGAGAAGGCTTTGGAAAAGATGATCTTTAGAAAATGATGAAGATTGTTTGGTTGTTTTTAATATAAGACAAAGATCTGGGCTTACTAATTTTCTACTCAACTACTTACTTATCTCAAGAACATTTTGGTGCATCACTTTTATCATAAGTAAAAAACCTTAGTTTCTTTTAATGTCCAAGTAAAACAAATAAGATGATTTTGGATTAAATCTTAAGGTCTTTCTTAACACAAATTAAAAAGAGAATATTAAACCATCAAGTGCGAAGAAACAAGTATGGAATAAAAACTGTTTAAAAAGATTTGTGTTTTGAAAGTCCAAATTTAAAATAAAGACATCCTCATGTGATTTCAAGCACGAAGTTTAACTCAGGTATTTTCTGATTTAAAAGAGTTGCTTACATAAAAATTAAGAGAGAGAGAGAGAGGAGATAGAAGTGATTAATTAGTGAGCCCAGAAGATGATTTATCTACTCATGATGAAAGAAAAACAAACAAGAGAATGAAAATTAAACATAAACATATCAAATTTGAGTCGAGTTGAATAAGCGAGTTGAAGCTCCTTTGATTGTCACTTCAAAGATAAATTACACACTCAATTTCACTCTTCTCTCGTTGCTGGTCTAAACTGAAAAATAAAGAGGAGATACAACTTCTCCGAACTATCTAACAATACTCCTAAAACACTAAAAAATGAACAATAATTCTAATCCTAGTCTTCACTCCCTTTTCCAGTACAAAACCCTACCTTTTATAGGCAAAAAACCAGAGGGAAAGGAGTGAGGAGATAAGGGAAGCAAACGCTCCTCTTATCTCCACCAACAAGCCGTGGATCCGCAGCTTTGGCCGCGGATCCGCGGCCAGGATGTGGGCAAATGGTCACATCTTGGTGGAGATCTGGCTGGCGTGGGATTTGGCTCGCTTTTGTCTGGCTAGATTCACTGTTTGGCTCTGATTCTAATCTGATCTTTGGTGATTCTCAAGCTAATCGATTTAGATTCTTATAAAACCAAATTAACCAGTTTTCAACCTCCCTGATCTGCCATAATCTGCCCCGATCTTCTGATTTCGAATTAATTCTGAATTAAATTAGAATTTGATGGGCTTTTGGGCTTGTTTTTCTTCCCTTTCCTTAAGCAATGGGCCTGCACTTAATAAAGAAAAATAAGACTTTATTAATAGGATTTATTAGATAATAAACATGGCAATGTGATAATATATATGCAATATATGTGACCGATCACTAGGATATACACAATAATTAAACTAAAGTGAGAACACAAAAATGTAAGTCTACATAAACATGGGTGTATCTCAAATACTGCATATGTATATCACAAGTCTAATTAACATGGTATTTAATGTAATGAACATGGAAAACTAAAACATGCTAAAAGTTAATCAATGAGAAAGCATGTAAATATAAATAGGAGTTAGAGATAGTTACTAAAACCATTAGGGCTAATCTCTAGATCTCCAAATCCTGATGGTCCTTCCACCAAACTTCCCTTGAAAGTGATGCATCCAAAAGTGTCACAATTTAGCTTGGAGCGAATCCACCATCAAGGCACCAATACCCTCACATCAAGTGAGAGCCCACACCTACATCAAATACAATAGGGGTAGATTTTGGTACCCATACTGAAAATACACCTAGAGGGGGGTGAATAGGTCTATGGCTAATCTAATGATAAATGATGCAGAATTAAAAACTAATTGCAACACACTAAGTGTAACAAAAGAGTGCAGCCGAATTCCCGGTGAAGGGCTCTGGACTATCTCCTCTAAATTCTTCTAAATAAGAGTTAAGGTACTATGTGAAGCTCTCTTGGTTCAAAACTAGTGAGACACTCAAACAATACCATGCATATAAGTATGATATGAACAATATGAAATAATGCAAGGTATAAGAGAGAGAGAGTTTAGATATAGTGGATCAAACACAAACACAAAGATATGTTTCTAGGCTCGAGCCACTGCTCTACGTCCCCACCTTCACACAGAAGGATTCCACTAAAGCGTCCACACAGGACTTCCCACATAGGGAACCTCTACTGAAGATTTGGGTAATACAAACTTGGAGTACACAACTCCTCTCTCAAATAACAACAACCTCTACACAAGAGGCAAGGCACAACAATAATCACCTCTAACACTTAGAGGGATGGGCACTTAGCCAAACAACTATCACCTCACACTAGAGGGATAAGGCACTAAGCCAAACAACAACCTCAATCACCTCTACACTTAGAGGTATACCAACACAACCTCCACAATCACCTCTACACAAGAGGGATAACAACAAATACAAGGAAGGTTACAACTTTTTGTGATCTCAAAGACCATAAATCAATTTTCTCACAAAACAAAGATCCTATAGATAGGATAGATATGAAAGCTCAAGTGTGAGAAACCAAGGTGTTTGGAAAATAAATCACAAAGAAAATACTTAGGAAAACAACTAGAATAAGATAGAAATGAAGATCAAAACTAATATCCCAAATACTCTATTTTCTTTGATTTTTTCAACCCTTGAAAACAAATAATGATAAATCTTTTTAACCCAAAAACTCTTTTAAAAACTTGCTGTTTTACACTTGTAAAGATGGTAAAAATTGCTCTCTAAAAACTTGTTAAAAACAACTCAAGAGGGGGACTATTTATAATCCCTCAAAAATATGCCCATTGGTAGTCTGGAAAGGGCAGAAATGCCCTTCCAGTCGACCGCCTAATCGATCGCGCAACGGTCATATTTATGACCGTTGTGCCTCTAGTCGACCGGCCCCTACCCGAGAGTGGGGTGCTTTTAGCCAGTCGACCGGCCGAGTTGGCTAACCATGTGCACGTCCTCGTGCACATCGGTCGACCGGTCCGGTCGACCGCCGGTTGATCTGGCTGGGACTTTGGGGTATTAGAAAACTTGTCTTTTTAATTTTAATTAAATCCCATAAAATCACATAAATTTCACAAAAATAAGTTCTTGTAAGATTTTTGAATAATAAATATGTGTGAGTAAAAATCAAAACATATTACAAACTATTTGAACTATTTTTGTGACATTGAAATTAAGCTTAAACATAAAATCTATATTTTCCAAAACTTAGATTTTTGAAATGGAAAACGGTTTTCTCCAAAACTCATGTAAATACAAAAACATGATATTGAAACAAATTTGAAGTATATTGTATATGGATAGAATCTAATATACTTATAGGATATATATCTATGTTTTTGATATGAAATCCAAAACCGGTTAAACCGAAAACCAAAACCAATAAACTTTAAACTTGTGTGTGTATGTGAACTTGAGCATATCAATACTCTCTACCTTTACACAAGATCTAAACATTCTAAACTAAATACAAGCCAAAGTCTTCTTATCTTCAAGCTGACTCGATCCAAATGCGATTGACTCTAACTGAGTGCTAGATGCGATCTTGACGCGTGAGCTTTTGAATCAACACGTGATAGCCCCAAAACACCTTTGTTGAAGCTAAACACCTACGAATATCTTGGTCAATCACTGAAACTATTTAAACACAAGATTATTAGTAAACTATAACTACAGGAGTTAATCATTTCAAAACTAGAGTGATGGGCCTCTGGGCCAACAATCTCCCCCTTTTTGATGATGATAAAACTCATGGAGTTATATATGCATGGATTAAAGTTAAGCTCCATAAAAGCTCCTCTTTAACTCATGCATAGCAATAAACAATAAAGATAGTTAATGAAATGTATAAACCAAATAACACAAATATGCATAACTGAGGAAATAAACATAAATAAACTTTCCAAATACTTCTCCCCTTTTTGCATAAATACTTATTCCCTTTTTGCATAAACAAAACATATATGCATTAAATAAGAAAATAAAGATGCATATTTAAAACTACAAAATTCTTCTCCCCCTTTTTGTATAAAACAAGTAGATGAAATAAACATACATATATAAACTGATCAAATACTTCTTTCCCTTTTTATCAATTCATCAACAAAGGGGCAAAAACAAATCAAACAATATTAAAGATATATATGTGTTATACATTCATGAAGAAGAGAGACGTAAAGTGAACCCCCCTGTATATATGCATTACATGAAAAAGAGATAACTAGACCCTAATCACATAACGCATAATATACAATGTATAAAAAAGATGTGAATCTCCCTCTACACACGTGTAAGACATAGAGAAGAGCGGTCAAGCTCCTCAATATGAGATACACTCAACATGAATCTATATATAGAGAAGATGTTAAGCTTCTCTTGTATATAAGCAATACATATCAAAACATTATGATACCAATTGAAAAAATATACCAATTTATGATAAAGGTATATATCAAAACATTATGATACCAATTTATGGTACCAATTGAAAATAAACAAAATTTTAAGATACCAAAAGAAACCAATTGAAAATATCTTGTAAATTTTTGATACCAATTGAAATATATATATATATATATATATATATATATATATATATATATATATATATATATATATATATATATATATATATATATATATATATAAATTTTGATGCCAATTAAAAGTAAAAAACAATTGAAAATACAAACCAAATTTTTGGAAATACAAATCATTTTGTAATAAAGATACCAAATTGAGAATAATACCAATTAAGATTATTGATGCCAATATTGAAAATGTTAGCATATACCACAACAAAGTATTTTTCATCATAAAGAATGGGAGTAAAATACCAATTGAAAATAAAATCGATTAAAAGATAAAACACGAGTTTTCTCCCCCTTTCTGAAAAACCAATAAAAATAATGCATAAGCTTGTATAAGATACCAAGAGAAAAATAATTATCATTAAGGAGTAAATCAAGCTTAGCATAAGCATAATTTGTGCTTTAAAATGTAAAGATATTATAAGCACAATCAAATCATGTATATGTATGAAAATGTAACTACCAATTGAAATTGATGCTATTTGAAGTTTGAGGCAAATATATATAGAAAACACAAATATGAGTATATTGTGACACCAATTAAAAATATAATGAGGATCAAGTGTATAACTTATACAACCTCCATTTCATGCACAAATTTAAATAGATTTCAATAAGAGCATATAAGGCATGGTCGCCCATCCGTCCACTCATTGGCGTTGGTAGGGGTTTTCAAAAATATGATTTGAAAATAATTTAACATGTTTGAAAACTCTTCCAAAATGAAGAATTCGAACTAGTTTAAGATAATTTTTAAAATAACTAGTTATAGATTCTTCAAAGCATGAAATCAAATCATATATTCCATGAAGCATGCATTTTACACAAAATTGACACTCAAGATATATAAACTCAACAAAGTACTCATAAAACAAAGTAATGAGTATACACACATAAGGTGAGTGTACAAGAATTATGTGAAAAGCATAACTATGAAAATAGGCAATAAAGCTCAAATCAAATTCCTTATCAAAAACATGAAAATCATCAAAATAAATATGCTTCAAGGTATATGTACATTTAGTTAAAACTAAAAGTATACATACATATTCCAAACACAAATGAGTCCATAATAGAATTTGCATGAAAAGCAAGTGACTCAAGGGTATACATATATATCTAAAGTTTTAAACAAAATTAACATATACATGAAGCTAAACACATTATCATAAAAACATGTCCAAAAATAGGGAATACAAGTTACAATGCAAGAATCATCAAAACTAGGCTATATTAGTACATCTAATGGTACAAATGAGCAATTTAAGCACAAATATATAAGAAACAAATGTGGCTCATTAGTTGTCCAAGTATATATACAAGTTTTAATGAAAACTACATCTAAACATGTAATCAAAACATGAAGCTTAAAACGAGAACATAAACTAATATGATCATTATGTAAATGCACATGTCTTAGACTAGGATATATAACATAGCTAAACTATAGTGAGAATACAATAATATAAATTCATATAAAATATGAGTGTATCTCAAATACTACATATGTATATCACAAGTCTAATTATCATAGCATTTAATATAATAATCATGAAACACAAAAACATGCTAAAATCATCAATAAGAGCATGTAAACAAAAATAAGGAGTTAGAGATAGTTACCAAATCATGCACACTATTCTCTAAATCTCTAAACCATAGTGGCCCTCTCACCAAACTTTCTTGAAGGTGATGCATCCAAAGTAGTGTCCATCAAGCACAAAAGCATCCACCATCAAGGCACCAATGCCCTCACGTCAAGTGAGAGCCCACACCTACATCAAATAAAATAGGAGTGAATTTTGTTGGCCCAAAGGCCTTCCACCCTAGTTTTGATGATGATTAACTCATGTAGTTATGTTTACTAATAATCTTGTGATTTTAAGTTTCAGATCATTAGCAAGATATTAGTTGGTGATTAGCTTCAACAAGGAGTTTAGAATCTTTTCATGGTGATTCCAGGGCCAAAGCTTCAAGATCATACATTGCCTAGCCCATGGATGGAGTTTTGGAGCAAGTCAACTTGAAGATGGAAGGTCATCAAGAAGACTTAGGTATCCATAGTTTAGATTGTGTGTTTTAGATCCATTTGTAAAGCTTAGTATAGTTGATATGCTCAAGTGCACAACACACACGTTTTCATGTTATGGAATTGGTTTTCATGAATGGATTGATCAAAACAAGTTTACATGGTTCATATGTATAATAGATGTATTCTAGTTATATATACATGCTTAAACATCTTAAACAAACTTATTTTGACTTTCCTATTCATGTGTTGAAAAATCAAGTTTGATAAAAATACAAGTTTTGTTTTTGATAAAATTTGCAAGACTCAAAAATGAATTGATATGATTGATATATGTCTTGAAATTTTTATCATATGTTTGTTTTTCAATACAAAATGTTAAAACAAGTTTTGTGGATTTTTAGAAGTGTTAAAAGATTTTTCAAAATATTTTAAAACTATTTTTCTGACCCAGTTTTTTGTTCCAGGCTTCAACCAGTCGACTAAGTCAGTTTATTAGTCTACTTGGGCTGAAGTCGGTCGACCGGGCCGGTCGACTGACATGCACAAATCTGTGCACGTTTGGAGACACTGGGACGGTCGACCGTCCGGGTCGACCGGGTCTGAGAGCAGTGCTCTCTGTTTGTTTGGGTCGACCGGGCCGGTCGACCATGGTTGTCCAACGGTCACATTTCTGACCGTTGGCGGTCGACCGGGCTGGTCGACCGTCAGCCTGTCAGGGTGCCACATCAGCCTAACGGCTAGTTTTCTGATGGGGCTATAAATACCCCATTTGTTTGAGGTTTTCACCAAGATTTTTAGAGCTAAAAATTCCTGACTTCTTCAGTGTTTTAAACAAGTTTTGAAAAGAGTTTTTGTGCTAAAAAGATTTCATCCTTTTTGTTTTGGGTTTTTGGAAAATCAAAGAAAATAGGAATTTGGGATATTTGTATTGGTTTTCATTCTCTATCTTTTACAAGAGTTTTCCCAAGTATTTTCTTTGTTGCTTGTTTCCAAAAACACCTAGTTTCCACACTTGAGCTATCTTCTATCCTAATCTATTTAGGATCATTTGTTTTGTGGAAAAAGAGAAAAAGAAAGAGAGTTTGAGTTTGTGGTCTTTGGAACCACTTGTTGTAAACACCCTTATTCTTTGTGTATCCCTCTTAGGTAGAGGTGATCGGGTGATTGGTTTGCTCCCTCTAGAGAGAGGTAGAGTTTGGTTGTAAACCCTCTTCGGTAGAGGTGTTGTGGTTGTATTGGCTACGGGCCTACCCCTCGGTTGTGAGGTGGTTGTTTGAGAGAGGAGTTTGGTACTCCTAGAGTTGTAACAAATCCTCTTCGGTAGAGGTTCCCTCGGTGGGAGATAGTGGATTGGAAATCCTACACGGTGGTGTAGGCGGGGATGTAGAGCTAGGGGCTCGAACCTGGAAACATATTCTTGTGTTTGCGTTTGATCCAATATCTCTCAACTCTCTCTCTCATTTATTTGTGCAAAACATCATTCATAACATCATATCATATTTGCTTGTGTTGAGCATAATTCATATTGCCATATCATATCTATTTGCTTGTGTTGTGCCTTGCATATTTCATATTGCTATATCTTGTATATGCTTGGTTGCTTGTGTGTGCCTCACTTATACTTAACCGCGAGAGCTTCACATAGCACCTCAACCCATTCAAGGAGAATCAAGAGGAGTTAGTCCAGAGCCCTTCACGGGGAATTCGGCTACACTTGTGTGTTGTATTAAGTGTGTTGCAAGATTTGTTTTAAGCTTCCGCATTTAGAGCATTTAGTTCACTAGATTAGCACTTACACCTATTCACCCCCCTCTAGGTGTTTTTCAATTGGTATCAGAGCTAGTGCTCCTGATACTTAGGCTTAACATCCTAGGAGTGAGATCCATTTGCTTGCTAATCTATTGTTTGCATTTGCTTGTTTGCACACTCATATAGTTTACCATGGCTTTCATGACCCCACCTATGTTTGACCCTTCCAACATTCATGTTTGGAAGATTAGGATGACCGTTTATTTACAAACCCTAGGACATAAGGTTTACCTTGCCATTACCAAGGAATCCCTCCTTAGTGATAGCAATCATATAGGGGCCAATGCACAAGCCCTTGAGGCCATTAGAAGCACATTACCTAAAGAATATCTTTTACTTGCTTTTAACTTTGATTCCGCATTTGCAGTGTGGAACATGTTGACAACAACCACCACCTCCAAGCTTCAATTGCCAAATCAACCGGAGGAGTCTAGTGGAGAATCCGACTCTCAATGCTTAATGGTCCAAGGGAATGACTCCCTTGAGGTACATTCGGAATCTCAACTAGATAATGATGATTGTGCTAGTTCTTCAAATGATGTTGTAGATCCCCATGCTTTAAATGAAGAACTTTCTATTGTGTGTGAAAAACTAATAGAAAAATACAACCTTTTGAAAAAGAAGACTTGTGCTTTAAATAAAGAAAATGAGAATTTGTCTTCTAAGCTTAACATGGTTTTGCAAAAGAAGGAGGAGATTTCTAATGAAAGGAACTCATTGAAATCTCAACTAGACCTTGCCTTAAAAGAAAATAAAGTTTTAAAATCTAAAAATGATTGTGAAACTCTTGTGAAAAATAATGATGTTTTGTCTTCAAAAATTGATTTTGTTTTAAAAGAGAATGTTGCTTTGAAAAACAAAATTATTTCTATTTCAAATGATTTAAATGTTTGTTTAAAGAAAAACATTGTTTTGCAAAATAAGATGGATGCACATGTTTGTCATGCTAGTGTAGCTTCTTCATCTAGTCTACCTAATGCATGTACCTCTTCTTCTAAGATTAATGATGATATTTGTATGTTAAAGAAGAGTGTAGATTGTTTGGGCTCCACTTTGAGCCAATGTGTTATTGGGCATACACGCTTGGAAACCTTGTTTCGAAAGAAACAAGCTCCATCTTTTCATGCACACCCTCCACGGCATACACATGCTCCTCACGGACACACTCATCACATGTATGCTCATGTGTACACATGTACACATTGTGGACGTAAGGGCCACCTTGCCAAATTTTGTTATGATAGATTACATACTTCAAATTTAGCAAAGAATTTTGTTTGGGTTAGAGAAGGTACTAACCCCCATGGACCCAATAAGATATGGGTACCAAAGATCACCCCTCCTATTATTTTTGATGTAGGTGTGGGCTCTCACATGACGTGAGAGTGATGACACCTTGGAGTGGATGCGTTCCATGCTTAAAGAGAATCAATTGGATGCATCACTTTCAAGGGAAGATTTGGTGGAGAGGACCACCATGTTTTGGAGACAAGGAGAGTTGCCTTCTAGGTTTTGGTAACAATTCCTAAACTCCCATTTATTACATGCTTTTCATTCTTATCATTATTAGCATGTTTTGATGTTTTATAGCATATTTCTTTGTCTATGGATTAGTATGTAAATACCATATTTATTAGATCCTTGACATACATGTATAGTATTTGAGACACACATGCTTATATGTACCCATACTTAGTGTTCTCACTTTTGTTTAAGCTATAATGTACATCACGAATCTATTACATGTGAATTTACATAGTAATCATGTTTTAGTTTTATCATGATGATTTTTATATTTGTTTTTGATGCTTCATGTTAAGATTACTTGTTTAGATGTTAGTTTTCACTAAAACTAGGTATATACTTGTGCATATAGTGGGCCACAAATAAATCTATATATTTTTGGGCTTGATTGCTTATTTGAACCCATTAGATGTGCTAGTATAGTCTAGTTTTGATGATTCATACATTTCAAACTTGTATTCCATTTTTGTATTTATTTTGTGAGTTTTCACTTCATGTATATGTTTGTATTGCCAAACTTTAAGATATACATGTATACCCCTTGAGTCATTTACCTTTCATGCAAATTTATATATGGACTCAATTGTGTTTAGGGATATGTATGTATACTTATTGTGTTGACAATTCATACATATACCTTGAAATGAAATTTGTTTTGGAGGAAGATTTAGTTTTTCTTGATTTTGTGTTTAATTGTTTAACTTCATGTATATGTCTATCTTGTCCAAACTATTAGATATACATGTTTATCCTTTTAAGCCACGTGCCTTAATGCATATATGTTGTGGACTCGTTGTGTTTTGGATATGTATGTATATTTTAATTTGTACTTGACATACATATGCCATGAAGATTAAATAAGTTTTGATGATTTTCGTGTTTTCAATGTTTAAGGAATAATTGAGCTTAATTGAATATTTTCATGATTATGATATTCACACTTTATTTGTACACTCACATTTATTACTTGCTCATGTTTTATATTCATGAGTCATATTTATGCCTAATTGAATTAGAGTGTTGATTATCTTGTGGATTTCATGTTTTATGAAAATATTTTTGTTGTATTCCTTACTTGAAGGATTTCGTACTAGTTTAAAAGTTTTTCCATTTAACTAGTTTCGGTATTCTTCATTTTGGTAGAGTTTTTCAAACTAAGCCTATTTTCAAATCTATTTTTGAAAACCCCTACCTTCTACGGGAGGTTGGATGGGAGTCCATACCTTGTATGTTTATATTGAAATTTTTTTTTTAAAACTTGTGCATGAGATGGGAGGATTAGTTATATGAGTTATACCATGTTTTTATTGTTATGTCAATTGGTATCATTGAACTCTTTCAATTGGTATCAATTTGATCTTTTTGTATACTCATATGTTTATTGTGTATGTATACTTTCAATTGGTATCATCTATTGGTGATTGGTACTCATTCTATTTCATACACATATACTTGTCTTATTTGTGCTTAAGATATAAATTTTTCACACAAATTTTGTTTATGCTAGAGCTTGAGCTTCAACTTTATTTCAATTGATTTAGTTATCAATTGGTATCTTATTTCAAGCCTACGCATTGTTTTTATTGGTATTTCATAAAGGGGGAGAAAATTCGATTTTCATATTTCAATTGGTATTTAGTTTTTCACTCCCTTGCTTTATGATAGAAAATAGTCATTTCAATTGTTTATATGACTTAAAAAGAAAAATACTATCTTTTGATATCAAGATGTCTTGTTTTAAATTGATATCCTAATTGATTGTCACCCCTTATTGACCTTGTTTTTTTGTTTTTAGACAAAAAGGGGGAGAACATTGTTTTATTGTTTTGATTGACAAAAAGGGGGGAGAAAGATTTTTACCCCTCATTATTATTTATTATTTTGATTGTTTACCCTTTTGTTGATGATTGACAAAAAGGGGGAGAATAATTTGAGTTTTATATTGAGTTTTATATGCATACTTATTGTTTTTGCATATATTAAGTTTTATTGGTATCTAGAGCATCTAGTGTTTTTGTTAATGTTTTATTAATTTAATTTGGTATCTAGAGCTTCTAGAATACGTTTATTTGTTTTATGCATGTTGATGCATACATGTTTATGTACATTCATTGCATATCCTTTGTTTATTTGTTTATGCATGAGTTAAGGGGGAGCTTCTTTGAACCTTAACTTTAATCCATGCATATATAACTCCATGAGTTTTGTCATCATCAAAAAGGGGGAGATTGTTGGCCCAAAGGCCTTCCACCCTAGTTTTGATGATGATTAACTCATGTAGTTATGTTTACTAATAATCTTGTGATTTTAAGTTTCAGATCATTAGCAAGATATTAGTTGGTGATTAGCTTCAACAAGGAGTTTAGAAGCTTTTCATGGTGATTCCAGGGCCAAAGCTTCAAGATCATACATTGCCTAGCCTATGGATGGAGTTTAGGTCATCAAGAAAACTTAGGTATCCATAGTTTAGATTGTGTGTTTTAGATCCATTTGTAAAGCTTAGTATAGTTGATATGCTCAAGTGCACAACACACACGTTTTCATGTTTTGGAATTGGTTTTCATGAATAGATTGATCAAAACAAGTTTACATGGTTCATATGTATAATAGATGTATTCTAGTTATATATACATGCTTAAACATCTTAAACAAACTTATTTTGACTTTCCTATTCATGTGTTGAAAAATCAAGTTTGAAAAAAATACAAGTTTTGTTTTTGATAAAATTTGCAAGACTCAAAAATGAATTGATATGATTGATATATGTCTTGAAATTTTTATCACATGTTTGTGTTTCAATACAAAATGTTAAAACAAGTTTTGTGAATTTTTAGAAGTGTTAAAAGATTTTTTAAAATATTTTAAAACTGTTTTTCTGACCCAGTTTTCTGTTCCAGGCTTCAACCAGTCGACTAAGTCAGTTTATTAGTCAACTTGGGCTGAAGTCGGTCGACCGGGCCGGTCGACCGACGTGCACAAATCTGTGCACGTTTGGAGACACTGGGACGGTCGACCGTCCGGGTCGACCGGGTCTGAGAGCAGTGCTCTCTGTTTGTTTGGGTCGACCGGGCCGGTCGACCGTGGTTGCCCAACGGTCACATTTCTGACCGTTGGCGGTCGACCGGGCTGGTCGACCGTCAGCCTGTCAGGGTGCCACATCAGCCTAACGGCTAGTTTTCTGATGGGGCTATAAATACCCCATTTGTTTGAGGTTTTCACCAAGATTTTTAGAGCTAAAAATTCCTGACTTCTTCAGTGTTTTAAACAAGTTTTGAAAAGAGTTTTTGTGCTAAAATGATTTCATCCTTTTTGTTTTGGGTTTTTGGAAAATCAAAGAAAATAGGAATTTGGGATATTTGTATTGGTTTTCATTCTCTATCTTTTACAATAGTTTTCCCAAGTATTTTCTTTGTTGCTTGTTTTCAAAAACACCTAGTTTCCACACTTGAGCTATCTTCATCCTAATCTATTTAGGATCATTTGTTTTGTGGAAAAAGAGAAAAAGAAAGAGAGTTTGAGTTTGTGGTCTTTGAAACCACTTGTTGTAAACACCCTTATTCTTTGTGTATCCCTCTTAGGTAGAGGTGATCGGGTGATTAGTTTGCTCCCTCTAGAGAGAGGTGGAGTTTGGTTGTAAACCCTCTTCGGTAGAGGTGTTGTGGTTGTATTGGCTACGGGCCTACCCCTCGGTTGTGAGGTGGTTGTTTGAGAGAGGAGTTTGGTACTCCTAGAGTTGTAACAAATCCTCTTTGGTAGAGGTTCCCTCGGTGGGAGATAGTGGATTGGAAATCCTACACGGTGGTGTAGGCGGGGATGTAGAGCTAGGGGCTCGAACCTCGAAACATATTCTTGTGTTTGCGTTTGATCCAATATCTCTCAACTCTCTCTCTCTCTCATTTATTTGTGCAAAGCATCATTCATAACATCATATCATATTTGCTTGTGTTGAGCATAATTCATATTGTCATATCATATCTATTTGCTTGTGTTGTGCCTTGCATATTTCATATTGCTATATCTTGTATATGCTTGGTTGCTTGTGTGTGCCTCACTTATACTTAACCGCGAGAGCTTCACATAGCACCTCAACCCATTCAAGGAGAATCAAGAGGAGTTAGTCCAGAGCCCTTCACGGGAAATTCGGCTACACTTGTATGTTGTATTAAGTGTGTTGCAAGATTTGTTTTAAGCTTCCGCATTTAGAGCATTTAGTTCACTAGATTAGCACTTACACCTATTCACCCCCCTTCTAGGTGTTTTTCAACTTTTGGTACCCATACTCTATTTGGTCCATGGGGGTTAGCACATTTTCTAACCCAAACAAACTTGTTTGCAATGAATCATTTATTCTATCATAACAAAATTTTGTAAGGTGGCCCTTACGTCCGCAATGTGTACAAGTGTACACATGAGCATACTTTGAATCATGTGTGTGAGCATGATGAGCATGTATATGTCGTGTATGGTGTGCATGCATGTGAGTAGCATGTTTCTTGTGAAACTTGAATTCCAACCGTGGTTCATGGCACATTGGCTCAAAGTGGAGCCCAAATGATTAGTCTCTAATTTTGCATAATTTGTATCACATCTTCACATTAATTTCATATTAAATTCTGCTAATAAAGTTTTGCTTGCTTGATCCTATGTCCATGGTATGTAATGAAGAAGAAGAACCTAAATCACCATTTAATTGGTGATTAAAAGCCTATTAAAGATAGCCATTGACCTAGAGAGCTGATTCTGTGAAAACCAGGGGCTGCAAAGACGAAACCGGGCACAGGATATGACAGGGGATAGACGGGACCGTGCGCGGCTCGAAGCGCTGCGCGTGCGGCCCTAGTATGGCCGCAGCCCCGGCCACGATTTGGGCCAGGGCCTGTCCCCTGGCCCCCTCTTCCCTGGTGGCTATAAATACCCCCTGGGGTTCCAGAGTTGGAGATAGGCAGAGTTTTAGGAGTAATTTCATTTCCATGTTGTAGTTTAGTTTAGGTTAGGTTAGTTCTTCTTCTTCCTCTTTGTATTTTTCATTTATTTTAGATCTTGTATTAGGAGGAAGAGTGAAATATGCGTGGAATGCAAGAGTGCTTGTAATAGAAGGTGACAAGCTATGAAAGGTACTCTCTTTACCTCTCTTTGTTTTTTATCTAACTTATTTTATATGTTTAGCTAGTTTTTCTCTCATGGTAACTAACTACTAACCACCAACTAGTCTAACTTCTTTGATGGTAATCCACATGAATCTAATAGCCTCTACTTGGCCTTGCTCTTGCAAGAGCCATTAATGGCTCATGATGATGGATCTAACACTCTAACTTTCTAACCACTAACAATCTAACATTACTTTACTTCATGCTTGCTCTTATCGGGTTTTGATGATTAAGTGTATCTTGCACTTGTTTGTTGAGTTGGGTTGTGATGAGTTACATATGGGTCATGCATTGAATCGCTCTTGAACCAAGGATTAGTGATGGCCAATGATACATGTGAGGCAACTATCACTAAGAGGTTAGCGTGTTGGTGGAGTCGTTAGTAGTTAATAGCCGTGAGTTTTCTTTCTCTTTCACTTTATTTTAGATATAAACAAAACTACAAAAACCATTCTTTTCTATGTTTTTCACTTCTTCGTATTTCAACGTACTTCTCTTTTCATTCTTTGTTTTCTTTTCTTTTTATTCGTTCAAACTTTGAAGAACTTTTAACCAACACGTAAATCAACCGGTAAAGCTTCTACCGCCTCCCATCCTTGTGGATTCGACTCGTTTTAGCCTCTATGCTATAACGGAAGTATCAAGGAAGCCAAAGCACACACACTTTAAATCTTAACTTCAAAACATACACTTTTTGTGCGCGGTTTTATCCCGATCAAATTTTGGCAAAATTTGATCGGGATAAAACCGCGCACAAAAAGTGTATATTTTGAAGTTAAGATTTAAAGTGTGTGCTTTGGCTTCCTCGATACTTCCGTTATAGCATAGAGGCTAAAACTGTTGGCCCAGAGGCCTTCCATTCTAGTTTTGATGATGATTAACTCATGTAGTTATGTTTACTAATAATCTTGTGATGTTTAGTTTCAGATCTCTAATCAAAATATTAGTAGGTGATTAGCTTCAACAAAGATGTTTTGGAGCTTCTCACATAGTGATTCAAGAGCCCGAGCATCAAGATCATATATAGCACTCGTTGGAGTCAAGCTCGGTGGATCACGGTTTGGATCGAGTCTACTTGAAGACGGAGTTCGTCAAGAAGACTTTGGTATATAGTTTAGTTTATGTTTTAGATCCATTTGTAAAGACTAGATAGTGTGATATGTTCAAGTTCACAAACACACACACGTGTTTCTAGTTTTCATGTTTTGGTTTTCGGTTTGTTGTTTAACCGATCTTGTTTCCATGAATAGATAGATTCAAAACAAGTTTACATGGTTTTATGTATGTTAGATTCATTATATATACATGTATGCTTCATATCTTAAATAAACTTAGTTTGACATACCTATTCATGTATTTAGGTTTTGTGTTTTTAACAAAACAGATTTTCGGAATTATAGTCAAAAACATTGATATATATCTTTATATGCATATTAGATTATATCCATATACAACATGCCTTAAAAGTTGTTTCTATATCATGTTTTTATATTTGGATGAGCTTTGGACAAAACGTATTTTCAATTCAAAAATCCAAGTTTTAGAAAATACAGATTTTGGTTTTCGGCAAAATTTCTAAGTTACAAAAATGGTTCAAAAAGTTTGAAATTTGTGTTGAATTTTTTCACACAAGTTTGTATTTCAATATATTATACTGAACTTATTTTTGTGGATTTTTAGAAATTTTATGGGATTTTTTAGAATATTAAAAACCCAAGTTTTCTGTCCCTCAATGCTGCCTGCCAGGCTCTGGTGGTCGACCGACTGCAAGTACCCCACTCTCGGGTGGGGGCGATCGACCGACCGGTCGACTGTAAGGCTTGGACAGTCGACTGGCCAGAGAGCAAATTGCTCTCTGGATTGGGACGGCCGACCGGGCGGTCGACTGGCCAGAGAGCAAATCTCTCTCTGGATTAGGACGGTCGATCGGGCGGTCGACCGGAGGCTCCAACGGTCAAATTTTTGCGCTAGGGCTGAAAATCAGCCCAACGGCGAGTTTTTGTTGGAGGCCTATTAATACCCCATTTTGAGGAGTTTTTCAAAAAGATTTTAAGAGCCAAAATTCTCCTATCTACAAGTTTTTTATACAAGTTTTCAAAAGTGTTTTAGAGCCAAAAGGGTTTCATCTTTATTTGTTTTAAACGGTTGGAAAAATCAAAGAAAATTGGATATTTGGGATATTTCTTTTGATCTTCATTTCAAACTTATTCTACTTGTTTTCCCAAGCATTTTCTTTGAGTTTTTGATTTTCAAACTCTTTGTTTTTCACACTTGAGCTATATCTCCTATCCTATCTATAGGATCTTTTATTTGTGGAAAAAAGAGTTTTTGGTTGAAATATACCATCTTGTTGTAACCCTCTTACTTTGTGATTCCCTCTTGGGTAGAGGTTGATTTGGAGTGATGGTTGGCTCCCTCTAGTGAGAGGTTGAGATTGTGTATTGCTCCCTCTAGTGAGAGGTGGAGCTTGTGTTGGATTTGTATCCCTCTTTGTGAAGAGGTGGATTGTGGTTGTTTGGCTAAGGGCCTACCCCTCTTGTGTGAGGTGGTGTTGGTTGTGCATTACCTCTGTGAGAGGTTGTATTGGTTGGAGAGAGGAGTTGGGTACTCCCTGTTATTGTATTGCCCCAAAATCCTCGGTGGAGGTTCCCTGTGTGGGAGTCCTAGGTGGATAAGTAAGTGGATTGGAAATCCTTCTCAGTGAAGGCGGGGACGTAGAGCTTGGTGCTTGAACCTCGAAACACATCTCGTTATTTGCATTTGATCCATTGACTCTTTACTCTCTCTCTTTATATTGTGCCTTGCATTATTCATATTGCTCATTCATATTATATACTTGGCTTGTTTGTGTGTGCCTCACTTGTGCTTAATCACGAGAGCTTCATATAGCGCCTTAACTCTTATTCAGAGGAATTAAGAGTAGTTGTCCAGAGCCATTCACCGGGAATTCGACTGCACTCATTGGTTGCACTAAGTGTAGTTGCAATTAGTTTTTAATTTTCGCATTTAGTTCATTAGATTAGCAGTACACCTATTCACCCCCCTCTAGGTGTACTTTCAATTGGTATCAGAGTCTACGCTCTTGATATTTAGTTTAACCACCTAGGAGTGTGATCTTGGTTAGCTAATCTATCATTTACATTTGCACGTATATTGTTTACACACACTAATGGATTGCTTGTCACCTCCCATGTTTGATGTCACCAACATTGACATGTGAAAATTTAGGATGTCCATGTATTTAAAAACCCTAGGCTTGCATGTTTACCTTGCTATTACCAAGAAATCCTACTCTAATGATAGCAAGCATATAGAGGCCAATATACAAGCCCTTGAGGCACTTAGAAGCACGCTTAACAAAGAATATCTTTCTATTGTTTCTAACTGTGATTCCGCCTTTGCAGTGTGGAACACGTTGACCACCTCCGAGCTACAAACGCCCAACAATGTGGAGGATGAATCTAGTGGAGAATCCAAGCAACAATGCTATATGATCTAAGGGAATGACTCGCTTGAGGTATATTCGGAATCTCAATTAGATGATGATTGTGCTAGTTCTTCTAATGAGTATGTTGATGCCAATGCCTTGAATGAAGAACTGTTTGTAAAAAATTATTAGAAAAACACAACCTTTTGAAAAAGAAGACTTTTGCATTAAATAAAGAAAAAGAAAATTTGTCTTCTAAACTAGATTCGGTTTTGCAAGAGAAGGAAGAGATATCAAGTGAACGTGACTCACTTAAATCTCAACTAGACCTTGCCCTAAAGAAAAACGAGATTTTGAAAAATAGAAATGATTGTAATGATGTTTTGAAGAAAAATAAAGTTATATCTTCAAAACTTGATTTTGTTGTAAAAGAAAATGACTCTTTGAAAATAAAAATTGCTTCAATTTCAAAGGATTTAAAAGATTGTTTAAAGAAAAATATTTCTTTGCAAAATGATTTGTCTACACATGTTTGCCATGCTAGTGTAGCTTCACCTAGCTCACCTATTGCATGTACCACTTCTTCTAACATTGAAAATGATATATCCATGCTTAAGAAGAGTGTTTATTGTTTGGGCTCCACTTTGAGCCATTGTGTTTTGAGCTATACACATTTGGAATCTTTGTTTCGAAAGAAACAAGTTCCATCTTTGCATGCACACCATCCACGGCATACACATGCTTCGCACATTCATGTACACAACACGATGTATGCTCATGTGTACACTTGTACACATTGTGGACGTAAGGGCCACCTTGCTAAGTTTTGTTATGATCGTATACATGATGTTAATTTAGCAACTAAGTTTGTTTGGGTTAGGAAAGGAACTAACCCCCATGGACCCAAAAGAGTATGGGTACCAAAGATCACCCCTATTGTATTTGATGTAGGTGTGGGCTCTCGCATGACGTGAGAGTTATGGTGCCTTGAGGTGGATGCGTTCCGAGCTTTATGAGGACTATTTGGATGCATCACTTTCAAGGGGAGTTTTGGTGGGAGGATCACCTTGTTTTGGAGACTTGGAGAGTTGCCTTCTAGGTTTTGGTAACGATCTCTTACTCCTCATTTATGTTTACATGCTTTCATATTATTCATTTTTAGCATGTTTTGATGTTTATTGAATTTTTATGTTAAATGCCATGATAATTAGGCTTATGACATACATGTATAGCATTTGAGATCACCCATGTTTATATGGACCCATATTTTGTGCTCTCACCATTGTTTAGCTATTATGTATATCATAGTTCTAATGCATGTGCATTTACATCGTATTTATGTTTATCATGTTGGTTTATGTCTCGTTTTATGCTTCATGATTTGATTACATGTTTGGATGTTAGTTTTCATTAAAACTTGGATATATACTTGTACATCTAGTGAGCCACAAATAGACCTTTATATGTTTGTGCTTACATGCTCATTTGTGCTTGTTAAATGTACTAGTATAGCCTAATTTTGATGATTCATGCATTTTAACTTATATTCCCCATCTTGGACATGTTTTATGATCATGTGTTTTCACTTCATGTATATGTCTATCTTGCCAAACCTGAAGAAATACATGTATACCCCTTGAGTCATTTGCTTTTCATGCAAATCTTTATTATGGACTCAATTGTGTTTAGGGATATGTATGTATACTTCTTGTTTTGTCAAAACATACATATGCCTTGAAGTATAAATTGTTTTAATGAAAATTTAGTTTTGATGATTTTCATGTTTTCATGTTTAAAGGAACTTCAATTGAGCTTATTGCCTACCTTTCATGATTATGTTCTTCACATTTTATTTGTACAGTCACCATTCTTGTTTACTCATGTTTTGTTTTCATGAGTCATATTCATGCTTCATTGACTTTGAGTGTTGACTATCATGTGAGTTTCATGTTTCATGAAAAATATTTTTGTTTTATTCCTTGCTTGAAGGATTTCGTACTAGTTTACAAATTTTTCATATAACTAGTTCGTATTCTTCATTTGGTAGAGTTTTCAAACATATTATATTTTCAAACCTATTTTTGAAAACCCCTACCCTTTCACGGGCGGTTGGTTGGGTGACCATGCCTTGTATGCTCTTATATTGAAAATCATTTTAAACATGTACATGAAATGGGTGAAAGGAAATATGAGTTATACACTTGATCTTATTATAGTTTCAATTAGTATCATTGGATCCTTTCAATTGGTATCAATATTGACATTTTTTTTTGTATACTCATATATATGTTTTATTTGTGCTTACTATATCTCTATATTCTTGAGCACAAATTTTGGTTATGCTAAGCTTGATTTCTAATGACTATTATGTTTCAATTGATTAGTTTTCAATTGGTATTTATACAAGCTTATGCATCGTTTTATTTGGTATTTCATAAAGGGGGAGAAAATTCGTATTTCATCTTTCAATTGGTATTTGGTTTACTTTGATTTTCACTCCCATACTTTATGATGAAAAATAATTGAAAATGAATGTTGATTTTATTTTGGTATCATATGTTCAAAATGAAAAATACTTACAATTGGTATCAAGATGCTTATTTGTTTACTTTCAATTTTTATCAAGAAAATTAAAAATGTTTTGATGTGTATTGCCTATATACAAGGGGAGCTTAACATCTCTTCTACATATAGATTCATGTTGAGTGTATCTTATATTGAGGAGCTTGACAACTCTTCTTTATGCGATACACGTGTGTAGGGGGAGCTTCACATCTCCGCTTATGCATTGCATATTATGCGTTATGTGAGTTAGGACTTGTCATCCCTTCTTCATGTAATGTGTATATGTAGGGAAGTTAACTTAGCGTCTTCCTCTTCATGAATGTATATCGCATATATCTTTTATTGATTTGTTTAACGTCACCCCTTTATTGATTTTTGCTTTTGACAAAAAGGGGGAGAACATTGTTTTCTTAGACCCCTTTGTTGATGATTGACAAAATGGGGGAGAAGTATTTGAGTTTTTATGCATGTATTTGAATTTTTATATACATATAGCTGAGTTTTTATTTGCTTGGTATCAAGAGCTTCTTTTTTATTTTATTGGTATCAAGAGCTTCTATTGATTGATTAGTTTTTTAATTGATTGGTATCAAAAGAGCATGCATATAAAACATGTTTATTTTAAAAAGAAAAAAAGAATTTATTTTAAATGTTTGGTATCAAGAGCATGTTGGTATCTAGAGCATGTTTATTTCATTGTTTTATGCATGTTTATGCATATTCATGTTTAGTATTTATTGCATATCTTATTGTTTATTGCTATGCATGAGTTAAGGGGGAGCTTCATTGAAGCTTAACTTTAATCCATGCATATATAACTCCATGAGTTTTGTCATCATCAAAAAGGGGGAGATTGTTGGCCAAGAGGCCTTCCACTCTAGTTTTGATGATGATTAACTCATGTAGTTATGTTTACTAATAATCTTGTGATATTTAGTTTCAGATCTCTAATCAAGATATTAGTAGGTGATTAGCTTCAACAAAGATGTTTTGGAGCTTCTCACATGGTTATTCAAGAGCCCGAGCATCAAGATCATATATAGCACTCGTTGGAGTCAAGCTCGGTGGATCACGGTTTGGATCGAGTCGACTTGAAGACGGAGTTCGTCAAGAAGACTTCGGTACATAGTTTAATTTATGTTTTAGGTCCATTTATAAGGACTAGATAGCGTGATATGCTCAAGTTCACAACACACACACGTGTTTCTAGTTTTATGTTTTGGTTTTCGGTTTTTGGTTTAACCGATCTTGTTTCCATGAATAGATAGATTCAAAACAAGTTTACATGGTTTTATGTATATTAGATTCATTCTATATACATGTATGCTTCATATCTTAAATAAACTTAGTTTGACATACCTATTCATGTATTTAGGTTTTGTGTTTTTAACAAAACATATTTTTGGAATTATAGTCAAAAACATTGATATATATCTTTATATGTATATTGGATTATATCCATATACAACATGCCTTAAAAGTTGTTTCTATATCATGTTTTTATATTTGGATGAGCTTTGGACAAAACGTATTTTCAATTGAAAATTCAAGTTTTAGAAAATACAGATTTTGGTTTTCGGCAAAATTTCTAAGTCACAAAAATGGTTCAAAAATTTTGAAATTTGTGTTGAAATTTTTCACACAAGTTTGTATTTAAATGAATTATACTGAACTTATTTTTGTGGATTTTTAGAGATTTTATGAGATTTTTAAGAATATTAAAAACCCAAGTTTTCTGTCCCTTAATGCTGCCTGCCAGGCTCTGGCGGTCGACCGGACCGGTCGACCGACGTGCACAAAAACGTGCACGCTGGCCAACCACTTGGGCCGGTCGACCGGGCGGTCGACCGACTGCAAGTACCCCACTCTCGGGTTGGGGCGGTCGACCGGCCAGAGAGCAAATTGCTCTCTGCTTTGGGACGGTCGACCGGGCGGTCGACCGGAGGCTCCAACGGTCAAATTTTTGACCATTGGCAGTCGACCGGGCCGGTCGACCGCCAGCCGCCAAGGCTGAAAATCAGCCCAACGGCTAGTTTTTATTGGAGGCCGTTAATACCCCATTTTGAGGAGTTTTTCAAAAAGATTTTAAGAGCCAAAAATTCTCCTATCTACAAGTTTTTTATACAAGTTTTCAAAAGTGTTTTAGAGCCAAAAGGGTTTCATCTTTATTTGTTTTAAAGGGTTGGAAAAATCAAAAAAAATTGGATATTTGGGATATTGCTTTTGATCTTCATTTCAAACTTATTCTAGTTGTTTTCCCAAGCATTTTCTTTGAGTTTTTGATTTCCAAACTCTTTGTTTTCCATACTTGAGCTATATCTCCTATCCTATCTATATGATCTTTTATTTGTGGGAAAAGGTGTTTGTGGTTGAAATATACCACCTTGTTGTAACCCTCTTACTTTGTGATTCCCTCTTGGGTAGAGGTTGATATGGAGTGGTGGTTGGCTCCCTCTAGTGAGAGGTTGAGATTGTGTATTGCTCTCTCTAGTGAGAGGTGGAGCTTGTGTTGGATTTGTATCCCTCTTTGTGAAGAGGTGGATTGTGGTTGTTTGGCTAAGGACCTACCCCTCTTGTGTGAGGTGGTGTTGGTTGTGCATTGCCTCTATAAGAGGTTGTATTGGTTGGAGAGAGGAGTTGGGTACTTTCCCTGTTATTGTATTGCCCCAAAATCCTCGGTGGAGGTTCCCTGTGTGGGAGTCCTAGGTGGACAAGTTAGTGGATTGGAAATCCTTCTCGGTGAAGGCGGGGACGTAGAGCTTGGTGCTCGAACCTCGAAACACATCTTTTTGTTTGCGTTTGATCCATTGACTCTTTACTCTCTCTCTTTATATTGTGCCTTGCATTATTCATATTGCTAATTTATATTATATGCTTGGCTTGTTTGTGTGTGCCTCACTTGTGCTTAACCACGAGAGCTTCATATAAGGCCTCAACTCTTATTCAGAGGAATCAAGAGGAGTTAGTCCAGAGCCCTTCACCAGGAATTCGGCTACACTCGTTGGTTGCACTAAGTGTAGTTGCAATTAGTTTTTAATTTCTACATTTAGTTCATTAGATTAGCGGTACACCTATTCACCCCCCTCTAGGTGTACTTTAAAAAACGAGTCGAATCCACAAGGACGGGAGGCGATAGAAGCTTTATCGGTTGATTCACATGTTTGTTAAAAGTTCTTCAAACTGTGAAAGACTGAAAAGAAAAGAAAACAAAGAATGAAAAGAGAAATACGGTGAAATACGAAGAAGTGGAAGACATAGAAAAGAATGGTTTTTGTAGTTTTGTTTATATCTAAAATAAAGTGAAAGAGAAAGAAAACTCACGGCTACTAACTACTAACGACTCTACCAACACGCTAACCTCTTAGTGATAGTTGCCTCACATGTATCATTGGCCATCAGTAGTCCTTGGTTCAAGAGCGATTCAAAGCATGACCCATATGTAACTCATCACAACCCAACTCAACAACCAAGTGCAAGCGACACTTAAATCATCAAAACCCGATAAGAGCAAGCATAAAGTAAAGTAATGTTAGCTTGTTAGTGGTTAGGAAGTTAGAGTGTTAGATCCATCATCATGAGCCATCAATGGCTCTTGCAAGAGTAAGGCCAAGTAGGGGCTATTAGATTCATGTGGATTATCATCAAAGAAGTTAGACTAGTTGGTGGTTAGTAGTTAGTTGCAATGAGAGAAAAACTAGCTAAACATGTAAAAGAAGTTAGATAGAAAACAAAGAGAGGTAAAGAGAGCACCTTTCATAGCTTGTCACTTTCTATTACAAGCACTCTTGCATTCCATTCATGTATCACTCTTCCTCCTAATACAAGATCTAAAATAAATAGAAAATACAAAGAGGAAGAAGAAGATCTAACCTAACCTAAACTAAACTACAACATGAAAATGAAATTACTCCTAAAACTCTGCCTATCTCCAACTCTGGAACCCTAGGGGGTATTTATAGCCACCAGGGATAGGGGGGTCAGGGGACAGGCCCTCGCCCAAAACACGGCCGCGGCCGCGGCCATACTAGGGCCGCGCGCGCAGCGTTCGAGCCGCGCGCGGTCCCGTCTGTCCCCTGTCAGGTCCTGTGCCCGGTTTCGTCTTTGCAACCCCTGGTTTTCACAGAATCAGCTCTCTAGGTTAATGGCTATCTTTAATAGCCTTTTAATCACCAATTAAATGGTGATTTAGGGTCTTCTTCTTCATTGCACACCATGGACCTAGGATCAAGCAAGCAAAACTTTATCAGCAGAATTTAATATGAAATTAATGTGAAGATGTGATACAAATTATGCAAAATTAGTAATCACACCCCAACACTTATCTTTTGCTCGTCCCGAGCAAAACAAAAAACTAAGGAATTATTACACCACTTTCGTAGGTGACGCGATTGCACTGAGCCTATGCAACAAGCCGTTAAAGCTCTAAGTTTCCCCTAGAGGAGGAGTTTTGTCTCCTGAGGGTTTTCAGCGGATTACACCCACAAAATCCATAAAGAAAGAAATCAAATGTTAGTATTTTGAAGACGCTTTTGAAATAGAGAAAAGTGTTGAAGTATTTTTGTAAAAATATAAGTGATCCAAGGTCATAGGTTAAGCAGAAATTGTTCTTTCTTAAACTAAGTCAAAATGTCAAAAATATTGTTATAAATTAAATGTAAGAATTTAAAATTGAATTGACTCTTTGATCTTTCCTAAAACTCTTAGAAAATATGTACTTTCATGCCATTTATTTATATTATTATATAAATACATATATATTTTTCTTCCCTTAGTTTTCGTAGGCTTTCTTATTTACCCAGGTAGTGAGCCTTTAGCTGGTGACTCCCAATCCAGATGGTCTTAGGGCACCAGATGAGAAAACATCCCTCAGACTTAAGTACTCGAGTAAATAAGGCCACAAAACTAAAGGGGATTATTTATTTTTTTGTCCACCGTTTTAGGTGTGAATAATCATGCTTCCTGAGGCATAATTACCCAACTTCAATAAGTGGTTTTTAAAATTTTTTTTTGAATATATATTTTTATGACATTTTAGTCTTTGTTTCAATCCCAAGAATTGTGTAAGTGTGGAGTGCATAAATCAAAGGCAAAAAATTCAAGATCAAATTATTTTTTCAATTTTACTTTCTTATCCTAAAATTTAAATAAGATTTATTATTTTGACTTGGATTAAAATTTCATAATTTTAGATCTTCCTAATTCCTAAGATAATCTTAATTTTCTTAAAAATAAATCAAAAACTATTTCTCTTGTTTCAAAAAGTTTTGTAAAAAGAAAAGAAAAGTTTTTATATAAAAGATTTTTTTTTGATTGATTAAAAAGAAGTGTAAAAGAAAGAAAATATAAAACTAACTACGTTAGTAACCCCCCCTCCACACTTATCTCACGCATTGTCCTCAATGCATCGTGAATGGTAAATACATGAAACAAATGGAGAGGGAAGGAAGATTACCTCGGGTGGCTTTGGTGGTGGTCTGATTGGGGCAAGCGTTGCGACCCAATTAAAATAGCGTGGATCTTGCAGGAACCCACCAATGACCTTTCTAACATGACCCAATAAAAGAATGATTGATTGAATGGTCTTATTGAAAATTTTATCCCCATCTAATTTCAAATTTTCAAAAATAATTATTGAGTCATTTTCTTCAACATTTTTGTCCAACAATGAAGTGTGATTTTGAGAGATGATTGATTTGGACTCAAATGGAATAAAAACCGACACTGACTCAGGAAGTTGACTCAGATCAAGTCGAGAGTCAACAATGAGAGTCGAAATTGGTTTAAAAATAGGGTCCAAACTAAAGAATTGATGTTCACACACTTTCCCCATTAATGAAGTGTGATCATAAGAGATTGGTGACTCCATTTCACGGTGTACTGGTACAGGATTCAATGTTGACTCCGAAATAGAGAAAAAATCTGGTAAAGATACCGGGGTCATTATTGAACCAAAAAATGAAATGGAATTACTAACATGAGGTTCGAGATCGCATTCAGGTTCAATTTCAATTTCAAGAAAGGGATAACTTGCCAAAATTTCCAGGCGACATTCATAACTTAGAGATTAGTCAAGTTCAAATATGTGTTCTGAAATTGAATCTTGGTTTCCAAAGAACATGATTCTTGGGTCCAATCGGTAGAATTAGAGATATAAGGATTGGTGAACGGTTGACAAGAAAGATTTTCCTCTCTCTCATTGATCAAATCGCTCATAATTGAGTCTAACCTACTGATAGGTTGGGTAACAGAATTCGAATTTGGAATCATGTCTTCCATACTCTTGGCAATTGGTTTTTCTTGAAAAGATGAGTATGGAAGTTGCTTTTGAAAATTGTGGTGAAATTGTGAGTCCATCGGATTTTGCGCTTGCTGCTCGAACTCACGCAAGGGTTCCAAACTCCAGTCCAGTATTGATGGTTGTTCATTTTGAATAGGTGATACTGGAAAAGATGAGTAGGACTCTTGAAAATGTGGTTGAGATGATGAGTCCAACATGTTTTGCATTCTTTCACAAAAGACTTCCAAACGCTTTTCTAGCTCAGATTCTTCTTCAATTGGATGCTCTAGAAAAGGAGTATGTGGAGTTTGATGTGGGAAGGATTGTGAATGGAGCAAATTTTGCATTTGTTGTAGGGACTCTTCTATACTCCTTTCCAATGATGATTTTTCTTCAATTGGTGGTTCAGGAAAAGGAATATATGACTCAAAATTGGGGAAGGAATATTGTGAAAATTGTGGACAAGATGGTTGAAAATTTGACTCGGGGTAGGTGAATCCCCATGAACTCTGTGAAGAGTTGAAATTATTTTGAAAATTATGGTCATATGGTTGGGGATATGGGTGATATTGATTCGGATAATCCCAACCCGGCATATATGGTTGGTTCATGTTGTACATTGCCGGGTCAGAGTTACCCGAGTCAAATGAGGTCGGGGTGAAATATGGATTCATATTATAATTGAAAGAATTGTTGTTATTAAAATCCATATCACAATTTATAAAAAGAAAAACAAACAAACAAACAAACAACAAAGAAAAAGAAAAAGAAAACAAGCCTATGCTAGGGTTGACTTAGACCTAGACGACTCCTAACTGGTTAGACTGTCCACGGGGGGTATATTGTCAGAAGCTGACCACGAGTTAATCGGCCAGGTAGGGGTAAGATCAGTGGGAGGTATCCGTGCCGGAGCAACGGGCCTAATTATGCCAACCGCTGTTCTTTGAGGTTTTGCCTCTCAATCCCCAACCTTAGACACCGATTTAGCAAGAGTCAAATTCTAACAACTTTCCCCTTAGGTCAATCTCCTAAATGAGTCCGAGATGTCCCTAGGGGCCAACGTCTAGCAATTTTTATTAAGGCTTGGGTTGTATGAGTGGGGAGGTGATTTTTGGGCTAAGGGAGGGTAATGACTTCCCCACCTTATGTTGTATTGGGTTTTGCCCTTAAATTTAATTTGTGCAAGTGTGCAATATTGATAAGATGAACACAAAAAAGTGAGTAAATTACTGAAGTGTTTGTCCTAACTATATGCAATGCAATATATACACCTCCTATCAATATCACAATAACACAAGAATAAAATACAGTATATTGGAATGAAAATTGACACGTGCCTAGATGCAAATGTCTAAACCGTTTTAAAGCATCCAATTTCTGTATTTTACTTCTTAAAATTATTTACAGTGTACAAGTAATACAAACAAAAATTAGCAGCAGAGTATATGAATGTACAAGAAGTTACCCGACCACACTTGAGCAAGTGTGGACTTCTGCAATGATAAAATTTAACCTGCACACCAAAAAACAAAGAAGAAAAGTTAACAAACTTGTGAAATCAAACCGTTCCAATCCCCGGTAACAGCGCCAAAATTTGATCGGGATAAAACCGCGCACAAAAAGTGTATGTTTTGAAGTTAAGATTTAAAGTGTGTATGCTTTGGCTTCCTCGATACTTCCGTTATAGCATAGAGGCTAAAACGAGTCGAATCCACAAGGACGGGTGGCGATAGAAGCTTTACCGGTTGATTCACGTGTTTGTTAAAAGTTCTTCAAAGTTTGAAAGAATGAAAAGATAAGAAAACAAAGAATGAAAAGAGAAGTACGGTGAAATACGAAGAAGTGGAAAGCATAGAAAAGAATGGTTTTTATAGTTTTATTTATATCTAAAATAAAGTGAAAGAGAAAGAAAACTCACGGCTACTAACTACTAACGACTCCACCAACATGCTAACCTCTTAGTGATAGTTGCCTCACATGTATCATTGGCCATCACTAGTCCTTGGTTTAAGAGCGATTCAAAGCATGACCCATATGTAACTCATCACAACCCAACTCAACAAACAAGTGCAAGCTACACTTAAATCATCAAAACCCGATAAGAGCAAGCATGAAGTAAAGTAATGTTAGCTTGTTAGTGGTTAGGAAGTTAGAGTGTTAGTTCCATCATCATGAGCCATCAATGGCTCTTGCAAGAGCAAGGCCAAGTAGAGGCTATTAGATTCATGTGGATTATCATCAAAGAAGTTAGACTAGTTGGTGGTTAGTAGTTAGTTGCCATGAGAGAAAAACTAGTTAAACATGTAAAAGAAGTTAGATAGAAAACAAAGAGAGGTAAAGAGAGCACCTTTCATAGCTTGTCACCTTTTATTACAAGCACTCTTGCATTCCACTCATGTATCACTCTTCCTCCTAATACAAGATCTAAAATAAATGAAAATACAAAGAGGAAGAAGAAGAACTAACCTAACCTAAACTAAACTATAACATGGAAATGAAATTACTCCTAAAACTCTTCCTATCTCTAACTCTAGAACCCTAGGGGGTATTTATAGCCATCAGGGAAGAGGGGGGCAAGGGGACAGGCCCTGGCCCAAAATGCGGCCAGGGCCGCGGCCAAACTGGGGCCGCGCGCGGTCCCGTCTGTCCCCTGTCAGGTCCTGTGCCTGATTTCGTCTTTGCAGCCCCTGGTTTTCACAGAATCAGCTCTCTAGGTTAATGGCTATCTTTAATAGGCTTTTAATCACCAATTAAAAGGTGATTTAAGGTCTTCTTCTTCATTGCATACCATGGACCTAGGATCAAGCAAGAAAAGCTTTATTAGCAGAATTTAATATGAAATTAATCTGAAGATGTGATACAAATTATGCAAAATTAGAGACTAATCACCAAATAATCAACATTCTTCTTTAAAACACATATATCGTTTTCAATAATAGAAGAAGTGGTGGAGCATGCAACATGTTTGTTAATAGAGGATGAAGCTATAGTAGCATGACAAACATGTGAATCAATATAATTTTTCAAAGAAATATTTTTCTTAGAAATCAAATGTGAACCACGGTTGGAATCTATGTTTCTTGCGAACATGGATTCCAACTGTGGTTCATGGCACATTGGCTCAAAGTGGAGCCCAAACAATCAATACTCTTCTTTAAATACATATATCGTTTTCAATAATAGAAGAAGAGGTGGAGCATGCAACATGTTTGTTAATAGAGGATGAATCTATAGTAGCATGACAAACATGTGAATCAATATCATTTTTCAAAGAAATATTTTTCTTAGAAACCAAATCTAGTTATTTTGAAATAGAAGTAATTTTATTTTTCAAAGATTCATTTTCTTTTAAAATAAAATCACGTTTTGAAGATAGAACTTCATTTTTCTTCAAAATATTATTGCAATCATTTTTACTCTTTAAAATTTTATTTTCATTTAGAGAAAGGTCAAGTTGGGACTTCAATTTGTCCCTTTCATTAGAAATCTCATCATTTTCTTGCAAAGCCAAATTAAGTTTTGAAAACAAATGCAATAGAGATACTAGATGGTGAAACTATAGTAGCATGGCAAACATGAAAAGATAAATCATTTTTCAAAGAGGTATTTTCTTTAGAAAACAAATCAAATTCTTTTGAAATTGAAGCAATTTTATTTTTCAAAGAATTGTTCTCTTTTAAAACAATATCAAGTTTTGAAGACAAAACCTCATTTCTCTTCAAAACATCATCACAATCATTTTTACTCTTTAAAATTTTGTTCTCATTAAGGGCAAGGTTAAGTTGGGATTTAAAGGAGTCCCTTTCACTTGAAATCTCGTCCATCTCTTACAAAATCAAATCAAGTTTTGAAAATAGGTCCTTATTTTCTTCCTTTAATTTAAAACTTTTCGTTTTCAAAACTTTATATTTTTCAAGTAAGTTTTCACAAACTATGGATAGTTCTTCATTTAATGCATCGGCATCCAAAATGTCATCACCTGAAGAACTAGCACTATATCTAGTTGAGTTTCCAAATGTACCTCAAGGGAGTCATTCCCTTGGACCATGTGGCACTTCGGACTCTTCTCCGCTTGATTCTTTCTCCATAATGTTTGTCGTTTGTAGCTTGGAAGATGTCAATGTATTCAATACTGCAAAAGTGAAATCACAATGAGAAACAATAGAAAGATAATCTTTTCTAAGTGTGTGCCTAAGTGCCTCTAAGGTTTGTGCATTGGCTTCTATATGTTTGTTATTACCAAGATAAGATTTCTTGGTAGTAACACGGTAAACATGCATTCCTAGGGTTTTAAATAAACACTCATTCTAAGTTTCCATATATTGATGTTGGAAACATCAAACATGGGAGGGGCAAGGTGATTCGTGAGTGTATAAATAATATGTGTGCAAATGCAAATCTAGATTAGCAAGCTAAGATCTCACTCCGACGTGGTTAAACCTAATATCAAGAGTGTAGGCTCTGATACTAATTTAAAATACACCTAGAGGGGGGTGAATAGGTGTATGGCTAATCCAATCACAAATGATGCGGAATTAAAAACTAATTGCAACACACAATGTGTAACCAAAGAGTGCAGTTGAATTCCAGGTGAAGGGCTCTGGACTATCTCCTCTAGATTCCTCTAAATAAGAGTTGAGCTGCTATATGAAGCTCTCTTGGTTCAACACAAGTATCGGTACACAAACAATATCAAGCATATAAGTGATATGAACAATAAGAATCAATGCAAGATATAAGAGAGAGAGTTTAGAGATAGTGGTTCAATCGCAAACACTGAGATATATTTCGAGGTTCGAGCCACTGCTCCATATCCCCACCTTCACACAGAAGGATTTCCACTATATGTCCACATAGGACCTCCCACACAGGGAACCTCTACTGAGGATTTGGCAAATACAAACTAGAAGTACTCAAATCCTCTCTCCAACAAACAACCTCTACACAAGAGGCTAGGAATTACAACAATCACCTCACACAAGAGGGATAAGGCATTAAGCCAAACAATAATCACCTCACACAAGAGGGATAAGACACTAAGCCAAAACTCTAACCCAATCACCTCTTCACAAGAGAGATAACCACAAACCCAAATCACAATCTCAATCACCTCTACACAAGAAGGATGAACACAAACCCAAAGCAAAGAGAAAGTTACAACTTGGTGATCTCAAAGACTACAAATAACTCTTGGTGATCTCAATAGACCACAAACACTTTTTCCCACAAATAGATAGGATAGAGATGATAGCTCAAGTATAAGAAAACAAGGTGTTTGGAAAGCTAATCACAAAGAAAAATACTTAGAAAAAATACTAGAAGAAGATAGAAATGAAGATCAAAACAAATTTCCCAAATACTCTATTTTACCTTGATTTTTCTATCCCTTAAAAACAAATAAAAGATAAAACTTTTAACCACAAAACTCTTTAAAAACTTGTTGCTAAAACACTTGTAAAGATGAAAAAATTTGCTTCCTAAATTCTTGTTAAAAGCAGCCCAAGAGATGGCTATTTATAAGCCTCTCAAAAATTTAGCCGTTGGCTGGCCCTTCCGGTCGATCGCCCGGTCGACCGGCCAACGGTCATTTTTCTGACCGTTGAGCCTCCGGTCGACTGGGCCAAGCCTGGCGGTCGACTGCCCGGTCAACCAGCCGCACCCGAGCTTGGGTGCTTTAAGTCGGTCGACCGCCTGGTCGACCGGCCTACTTGGCTGGCCTGTGCACGTTCCTCATGCACATTGGTTGACCGGTCCGGTCGACCGACTCCTGGTCCGGTCAACTGCCAGCTGAATCTGGCTAAAATTCTGGGACTGAAAACTTAGGTTATTTAATACCAATTAAATCCCATAAAATCACATAAATTCTATAAAAATAAGCTCTTACAAGATATTTGAAGAACAAATATGTGTGACCAAAAATCAACACATATTACAAATTATTTGAACCATTTTTGCAATATAGAATTAGGCTTAAACACAAAATCAGTATTTTCCAAAAATCAAACTTTGAAATGAAAATCTGATTTTTTTTCAAACTTGTATAATACAAAAACATGATATTTAAACTCTTTTGAAGCATAGAGTGTATGGATAGAATCCAACACACATGTAATTGATATATCTATGTTTTTGACATGAATTACAAAAATAAGTTTTGTTAATTCCAAAACTCTAAATACATAATACAGACCATCAAAATAAGTTTTTGCAAATATGTGAAGCACAGATATATATATATATATATATATATATATATATATATATATATATATATATATATATAGATGAAATTCAATATCCATTAAACTATGTAAAGTTGTTTTGATTCTATCTATTTATGAAAATCATATATATGTGTATACGAAATCCAAAACCGGTTAAACCGAAAACCAAAACATATTAAACTTGTGTGTGTGTGTGTGTGCGTGTGAACTTGAGCATATCAACACTATCTACCTTTACACAAGATCTAAACAAACTGAAGTCTTCTTGTAGAACTCCTTCTCCAAGTCGACTCGATCGAAACATGATCCAATGAGCTTGACTCCAACCGAGTACTAGATGCGATCTTGACATGCGAGCTCTTGAATCAACACGTGTTAGCTCCAAAACTCCTTTGTTGAAGCTAAACACCTACTAATATTTTGATCAAATATCTGAGACTAAATAAACACAAGATCATTAGTAAACTAAAACTACATGAGTTAATCATCATCAAAATTAGAGTGATGGGTCTTTGGGCCAATAATAATAGAGAGTGATAAGCTATGGAAGCTTCCTCCTTTCCTTTCATGATTTCTTCTCTAAATTCTAACATGATCTTATCTAGTTTTCTCTCATGGTGATCTCATTACTAACTCATTAATTCTCTAACTCTTGATTGATAACCCACATGAATCTCATAGCATCTATAAGGGCTTGCTCTTGCAAGAGCCATTGATGATTCGTGATGATGAGTTCTAACTTTTAACTTGCTAACTTGCAACTAACTCTCTTATTTCATACTAGCCTTTAATCAGTTTTGATGATTTACTGTTTGTATTAGCTTGCTTGTGATGTACGTTTGATTTCATCCACTCACCTTTAGCTCATACAATTTGTGCACTTGCTTCTCATACCATGCTTGCTTTCTTATGGATCTTGATAGTTGATGTTCAAGTTTTGCCTTGTGAGGAAACGTTGAGGGAGAAGAATAATCTTATGAGTCATGCTTTGAAAAGCTTCTACAAGTCAAGCCTAGTGTTGCCAAATATCCAATGTAAGGCACTTATCAACAAGGAGGATAGTGTGATTAGTGAGAGCAATTAGTAGTGAGTGATCCATGAGTTTTCTTTCCCTTTGATCTTTGTTTTCAAAACCATTTCCAAACCATAACTTTTCTATCATTTCTTTTATGTTTTCATCGCCTTTTCCTTTTGCCACTTCTAGTTTTGTTTCCTTTTTCTTTTGATTCTTTGAAACAAAGAAGAACCCGTTAACACTAATGTGACACACCGTTAATACTTCTATCGCCTCCCGTCTCTATGGATTCGACCTGTATTGCCTCTATGCTATAACGGAAGTATCATGAAAGTCAAAGCATTGTTAGCCCAAAGGTCATTTGCCCTAGTTTTGAGAATGATAATCTCATGTAGTTATTTATTCTAACATTTCAATTTATATAAGTTTCAGGCAACAAGAATGATTTCATGTTGAGTTTGGCTTCTCCATAAAAGCTCACAAGTTTATGAAGCCCTCAAGAATTAATGATCTTAGAACTAAGCTAACAAGATCGAATCGTGGAATTCATTCCAAGCGACAAGCTCAAAGGGTTGCTAAAGAAAAGCAATCTTCTTTTCTTTTTAACATAAGATTTTTTTAGTTTGTTAAAACAAAGAATAGGTGATATAGTTAGCTCTGGAGATTGACATACACACACGCAAATTATTATTTGGATTTTTACTTTAAGAGTTTTCAAAGATAGTTTTTAAAAGTGTACAAAATGATATTTGTTTACATGATCTATTTTGAGAAACATTTCTTGTATTTAAAAGAGAGTTTGTTTCTCGACAAAATATTAGTTCTACTTCTTAAATTTTGTGTTGATCATTGATCTCATAGTTTTAGAATTCACAATATGAAATGAACTATATTTTGATCCTTTTTGTTGAAAAATATATTGCTAAAAGAAATAATTTCAAATAGTTTTACGATGCCTTTTGTATGGGTCGGTCGACCGGGGGATCGATCAAAGTGCACAAGCGAGTACTGTGCACCTCGGTCGACCGGTTGATCAATCAATTGTAAACCAATTACTCTCGGTTTGGATCAGTTGACCGGTCGGTCGACTGACGTTGCCCAACGATTTAAATATGACCGTTGGCAGTCGACCAGGCGGTCGACCGACCTGGCTGTTTTGGCATTTTCTGCCTCAAATGGTTATATTTTTAATTATCTATTTAGAGCTTAATAAAAATGGCTATACAGGTTTTTCTCTTTAGTATTTTGAATACTTATAAATGTTTACCCAGAGGCCTTTCACCTTATTTTTTATGTTGACTAACTTATGAAGGTTAGCTTACTAATGATCTTATATTTAATAAGTTTCAGATATTGATCAAGATCTTAGTAGAGATTTAACTTCAAAAAGAGATTCACAGTCAAAATGTTGAAGCAAATAGATATCGATTCAAGAGCTCACATCGTAACGATCGCATCAAGCTCACCTGGATCGAGTCGTCTTGAAAATGAAGATCGATAAGAAAACTTCAGTTTGTTTAGCTTAGTTTGTTTTTAGATCTTGTGTAAAGATAGACTAGTGTTTATATGCTCAAGTATACACACACACATCACAAGATAAGTAGTTTTTGGTTTCAGTTTAACTGGTTTTGGATTTTCAAAGAATGCATATATGATTTTTGTGAATAGATAGAATCAAAAGAAGTCTAACATAGTTTTATGTATGTTGGATTTCACCCATATACATCTATAATTTTTATTGACTAAAAACTTCCTTTGATATATCTAAGTCATGGTTTCAAGTTTTATTTTTAACAAAACTTAGTTTTGGATTTAATGTAAAAAATATAGATATATCTTTTATATGTGTATGGATTCTATTCATACAGACTATGCTTCAAAAGTGTTTCTATATCTTATTTTTGTATTTGAACAATTTTTGAGAAATAGTTTTTCATTTTAAAGTCTTCTCAAAAACTCTTGAAGACAAAAATAAAATGAATTTATGATAATACAGTTTTTGGTTTCAAGTTTAATTTCTATGCCGTAATAATAGTTCAAATTGTTTGTAATTTGGGTTGATCTTTGGTCAAACATATTTGTATTTTAAGTGCTTATATGAACTTAATTTTGTGGATTTTATGAAATTTTATAGACATTTAAAATACCAAGCTTTCAAACCTTAAAACCTAGCCTGAGACCACTGGTGGTCGACCGACCGGATCTCATCAACCGGGCGATCGATCGATGTGCACATAACGTGCACAAGGCTCTAGCCATTGGGTTGGTCGACCGACTGGTCGACCAGAGTTCACTATCTGATTCTGGCCTCAGTTGACCGGGCAGTCGATCGACAGGAAATTTGCCTTGGGGCGGGCGACTGGCCGGTCGACCGATAGCCCCAATAGTTAGAAATCTGACCGTTGGCCGGTCGACCAGGCAGTCAGTTGACAGGTCAATTTTGACCTGTTTTGTACCCTTACAGCTATATTTTCATACCACTATAAAAATGGGTCTTTAGGGGCTGTTTCTCCTAAGATTTCAGAGAGCAAATTTTTCCAACTTCTCAAGTATTTTTAATAAAATTTTCAAAAGAGTTTTTGTGCCAAAATTCTCTATCTTTTTTGTTTTCAATTTTTTAGAAAATTAAAGAAAAGCTAGATTTGAAAATTTTGTTTTGTTCTTCATTTTACATATCTATCAAGAAGTTTTTCCCAAGTGTTTTCTTTGTTATCTCCTTTCCAAACATTTATTTTCTCATATACTTGAGTTATCATCTCAAATTTATCTTTAGGATCTTTGTATTATGAGAAATTGTTTGTAACCCTATGAGATCACCAAGGGAGATTGTTTGTGATCTTTGTGAACATCAAGTGTATTTTTCTTTGCTTTATGCTAGGCTTTGTGCCTTCTCTCTTGTGTAGAGGTGTTTGTATTAAGAGAGAAGTTGTGTGCTCCCGATGTAAGTTGTAATTTCTCGGTGAAGGTACCTTATGGAGGTCCTGCGTCGACATAGTGAAAATATTTCTGTGTGAAGGCGGGGACTAGAGCATTCGCTCGAACCTCGAAACATATCTTGGTATTTGCATTTGATCCACTATCTCTCAACTCTATCTCTCGTATATCTTGTATTACTTTATGTTGTTCATTATCCATATGCTAGATATAGTTTGTGTGTGCACACACTTGTGTTGAACCAAGAGAGCTTTAAAGAGTACCTCAACTCTTAATTTAGAGGAATCTCGATGAGTAGTTTCAAAGCCCTTCATGGGAAATTCAAGCTCACTCTTGGTTACACATAGCGTGCTTGCAATTAAGTTTTTAATTTTACATCTTTTGTCCTAGATTAGTTAGTACACCTATTCATCCCCCTCTAGGTGCACTTTCAATTGATATCAGAGTCTCCGCTCCTGATATTTAGTTAACCACCTAGGAGTGAGATTCTTTGATAGTTAATCTAGTATTGCTTTGCACACATATAGTTTATACACTCATAGATTTTCTTGCCCCTCCTATGTATGATATTTCCAACATTGACATATGAAAATTTAAGATGAGTGCTTATCCAAAAGCCAATGGATTACATGTTTACCTGTTGCTACCAGGAAATCTTATCTTGATAATGACAAGCATATAGAGGGTAATGCACAAGCATTGATTGCACTTTGGTACATACTAAGAAAAGATGATTTTTCTGTAATTTCTCATTGTGATTTCGCTTTTTGTAAGATCACCTAGAGGGGAGGTGAATTGGTGATGGCTAATCTAATGGTCACTCAATGCGAAATAATGCGGAAATAAAAACTATTATGACCTAAACAAACTATTTAAACTAAACACTACGTATAACACAAGAGTGTAGCCGAATTCCCCGTGAAGGGCTCTGGACTAACTCCTCTAGATTCCCCTGGATAAGGGTTGAGGTGCCGCGTTGGCTCTCTTGGTTAAATACAAGTGTTAGCAAACAAACCCAAGCATGTATATCAATAAAGCACAATATGAATATCAAGCATGTAAGGATAAGCACAATATAGCATGCAAGATATAAACAAGAGACAAAGAGAGAGAGAGAGAGAGAGTGAGCAATCGCAAACACAAGGGATTTGTTTCGAGGTTCGAGCACACTTGCTCTACATCCCCGCCTTCAACACACGAAGGATTTCCACTATGCACGATCCCAATGGATCACTCCTCGGTGCCGCAACACCTACAAGCCCTCGGACTCCCTAGTCCCGTACACACCGCAAGCCCCACAAGCTCGCCGAGGCCGCACCTCAAACAACAAGTTCGCACCCGAACTCGAAACAACCGCGAACGCACTCGTTCGCCTCCTCAAGGAACAAGAATGAACTTTGGTGATCACAACTCTTAATCACCTAAAATTCTCTCACAACAAACTCCCTATAGGTAGATATAGCAATGGATAGCTCAAGTGTATGTGTGAGAAAACAAGGAAAGAGATGGTGGAGAAAACTCAAAGAATGACTTTTAACACTCTTGATAAAACTCTCCTTTTGATTGAAAATATTAGCTCTCAATTTAGTGGAGAAAACTCTTTTAAAGAAGTGGAAAAAACTGGCTCAAAGTCTACTAGAAATCTTATTGAAAAACAATGTCCAAACCCCCAAATTTATAGGGATAGAAAAACTAGCCGTTGGGGTCTAACAGAACTGTCGGTCGGCCGCCCGGTCGACCGGCCAACGGTCATATTTCAGACCGTTGTGCCACGGTCGACCGGTCGGTCAACCGAGGCAGGATACAGAGAACAAGTCTCTCTGTCCGGTCGACCGCCGGTCGGCCGGGGCCTTTCCAGGGAGCAGAGCTCTCTAGACGGTCGACCGGGTCGGTCGACCGGCCTCATGCCAGAACTGGCGTGCACGTCTTTGCATGTCAGTCGACCGTGACGGTCGGCCGACTTCAAGCTGCGGTCGATCGTCCCGGTCGACCGGCTGAAGCCAGTACAGAAATGAAAAGGGATTTAAAACTTGGTCTTTTTGATTGAAATAAAATCCCATAAAATACTGAAAAATCTACAAAAATAGTTTTACCAATATACTTTGATAACCAAATATGCTTGCACAAAATCAAGGCATGTTATAAATGATTTGGACAATTTTTGTAATATGAAAAAATTGGCTCAAATGAAAAACAGTATTTTTCCAAACTTGATTTTTCAAAACTTGTTTTTTTCCAAAACTTTACCAAATACAAAAACAAGATATTTAAACTCATTTGAAGCATAGAGTGTATGGATATGATCCACTACACAAACATGATAAATATCTATATTTTTGACATTAAGCTCTAAACATGATTTTGGTTAAAACATATAAACTAGAATACCAAAAACCAAGCATGTAATTTTCTAAAAGAAAATCTTTTGTAAAAATAAAACTATCAGAGTGTGTGTGTAAATGATATATACTTGAGCAATCCACCAACTATTCTATCCTTTACATTTTATCTAAAAATAAAATCTTATAAAAACAAACCTAGACACAAGTCTTCATCTTCTTGAAGTCTTCACTTGAAGCCTTCTCATCTTCTTGACTTGGTCCAAACACGATCCAATGGTTCTTGGATCAAACCGTACTAGCTCCAAAACTTGACTTTAAATCCTTTGTTGAAGCTATGCACCTACTAAGATCTTGATCATAAATCTGTCACTAATTAAACACAAGATCATTAGTACTATAACTACATGAGTTGATCATCATCAAAACTAGAGTGATGGGCCTTCGTGCCAACAGCTTTTACAGTATGATACAGGTTGACCTCTCCCAAGAATAAGTGCAACACATTTTGGATTGTGAACCAAGAAGGGATGAATCCGAGCAAATGTGCTATATGGTCCAAGGGAATAACTCCCTTGAGGTAAATTCAAATACCCATCGTGATAATTGTTCTAGTTCTTCAAATGATCATGACAGTATGGATGCACATGCTTTAAATGAAAACTTTTAAATTTTGTGAAAACTTACTTTCAAGGTACAAAGCTTTAAAAAGCAAGAGTTTTGATTTAAAAAGGAAAGATGAAAATTAGTTTTCTAAACTTGATTTGATTTTATAAGAAAGAGTTGAGATTTCAAATGAGAGAGACTCATTGAAGTTCATCTTGACCCTACTTTAAATGAAAATAAAATTTTAAAGAATAAAAATGAGTTTGATCTTGTTTTGAAGAAAAATGAGGTCTTATTTTCAAAACTAGAATTAGTTTTAAAAGAGAACAATTTTTTAAAAAATAAAATTGTTTTAATTTCAAAAGAATTGGATTTAGTTTCAAAGGAAAATATTTCTTTGAAAAATATCTTTCTTCCCATGTTTGTCATATATCTATTGCTCCATCTACTAGTAATAAACATGTTGCATGCTCCAATTCTTCTTCAATCACTGAAAAAGATATTTGTATTTTGAAGAAGAGTGAGATTGTTTGGGCTCCACTTTGAGCCATTGTGCTATGAACCACAAGAGATTAGAATCCATGTTTCATAAGAAGCATGCTCCACATATTCATGCATATAAATCACGACATACACATGCTTCTCATGCTCACAGATAGGATACCATGTATGCTCAAGTGTACACTTGTACACATTGTGGCGTACGGGCCACCTTGCAAAGTTTTGTTATGATAGAATACATAATTCTAATTTTGTAAATAAATTTGTTTGGGTTAGAAAAGGTGCTAACCCCCAAGGACCCAAGAAAGTGTGGGGGATACCAAAATTCACCACTATTTCATTTGTTGCAAGTGTGGACTCTCACAAGACGTGGGAGTGTTGGTGCCTTGATGGTATGTGCGATCCAAGCCAAAAGATCATATTTTATAGATGCATCACTTTCAAGGGATGTTGGGTGGAAGAACTACCATGATTTTTGAGACCTAGAGTCTAGTTCATATGGTTTGATAACTATCTCTAAACTCCGATTTTTGTTTATGCATTAATATTGATATTTTAGCATTATTGGTTTTCATGCTCATTATGTTAATATGCAATACCTATCAAACTTGTGATATACATAGATAGTCTTTGAGATACACCCATATTCATATGGATTCATAATTTTGTGTTCTCACTATTGTTTAATTAATATGTATATCCTAGTTAAAATAGCATGTGCATTTAGCCTAATAATCATGTTTGTTATGTTTTTTGTGCTTCATATTTTATTACTTGTTTAGATGTTCTTTTTGATTAAAACTTGTGTTTATACTTCTATAATTAGTGAGATACACTTGATTATCATGTGTTTATACTTCATTGCTCATTTGTACTTATGATATGTAATTGTATAACCTTATTGATGATTCTTGCATCTTTACTTGTTTTCCTTATTTGTACATGTTTTCATGTTTTGCTTCATGTATATGTTAATTTTGTCCGAACCTATAGATATACATGTCTATCCTAGAGCCACTTTCCTTCATGCAATATACTTTGGTGGACTCAATTTATATTTGGAATATGTATGTAAACTTTTAGTTTCAACAAAACATGCATATACCTTAAAGCTTGTTTAACTTTTGAAGTTTTGATGATATCATTTTTTTTGTAAAGAATTTTCTTATGAGCTTCATTGTCTTATCCCATGTCTATGTTGATTACATGACTCTGTGCACTCGACTTATTTTGTTTACTCATGATTTTGATTCATGAGCATAAATATGCTTTATTGCTTTTGAGTGTCAATTCTCGTGTAATTTTCATATGTCATGGATACATTGTGTTTTATTTCTTACTTGAAGGACTTCATACTAGTTTTCATAATTATCATAAAACTAATTTCATTATTCTTCAATTTGGTAGAGTTTTCAAATATTTTAAATTATTTTCAAACTCTTATTTTTGAAAATCCCTACAAACCAAAGGGTAGTTAGATGGGCGACCATGCCTTGTATGTTAATATTGAAGATCTATTTAAACATGTGTATGGATGGGGTGGTAGGCATGAGTTATACATGATTATAAATTAAAATTCATTTTGTATACTCATGTTTTCTCTATATGTATAGATCATATCTATATTTACATTATATTGCTCTGATACATACATAAAGATGTTTTCTTGTGTTTTAAATATACATGTCCATACATTTTTAAGCACAAATTATTTCTTATTAAGCTTGATTTAGTCTTTAATGTCAATTATTTTTCAATTGGTATCATATACAAACTTATGCATTATTTTTAATAGTATTTCATAAAGGGGGAGAAAAGTTCTGTTTTATCTTTCAATTGGTTTATTTTCAATTGGTATCTTACTCCCACTCTTTATGATGCCAAATGTTTTATTTTGGTATATAATAATATTTTCTGTATTGGTATTAATAATCTTAAATTGGTATATATTCCCAATTTGGTATCTATATTCAAAATAGTTTTAGTGTTACCTAAAAAAATTGTCTTTTACTCTCAATTGGTATCATTTTCTCCTATTGGTATCAATTCTTAAAAATATTTATTCTTTCAATTGGTTCTTTCAATTAATTATTTTTATTGGTATCAAAACTTTTTTTCAAATAAGTTTAATGGTATTATTTGTTTGTCTTCACTTCTTTGTTGATAAGTGACAAAAAGGGGGAGAAGAATTTAATATTATATATGTATATTTTATTTAGGTGTTTATGCATATATATATTATTTTATTTGGTATCTTGGAGCTATAATGCATATCTTTAGGTGTTTTATTGGTATGCATAAGCTAAAGGGGAGCTTATATGAAGCTTAATTTTAATCTATGCATATATAACCTTATAAGTTTTGTCATCATCAAAAAAGGAAAGATTGTTGGCCCAGAGGCCTTTCACCTTAGTTTTGATGATGACTAACTTATGAAGATTAGTTTACTAATGATCTTGTGTTTAATAAGTTTTAGATACTAATTTAGATCTTAGTAGAGATATGACTTCAACAAGAGATTCACAGTCAAAGTCTTGAAGCAAACAAGTGTTGATTCAAGAGCTCACATCGTAACAATCGCATCAAGCTCACTTGGATCGAGTCTGGATCGAGTCGTCTTAAAGATGAAGATCGACAAGAAGACTTCATTTTGTTTTGTTTAGTTTCGTTTTTAGATCTTGTGTAAAGATAGACTAGTATTGATATGCTCAAGTATACACACACACACACACAAGATAAATAGTTTTTGGCTTTGGTTTAACCGGTTTTGGAGTTTCAAAAAATACATACATGGTTTTCATGAATACATAGAATCAAAAGAAGTTTTACATGATTTTATGTATGTTGGATTTCATCCATATATATCTAAATTTCATATTGACTAAAAACTTACTTTGATATATCTAAGTCATGGTTTCAAGTTTTGTTTTTAACAAAACTTAGTTTTAGATTTAATATCAAATATAGATATATCTTTTATATGTGTATTGGATTCTATTCATACATACTATGCTTCAAAAGTGTTTCTATATCTTGTTTTTGTATTTGAATAAATTTTTGAGAAATAGTTTTCATTTTGAAGTCATCTCAAAAACTCTTGAAGACAAAAATAAAAGGAGTTTTTGAAAATACAGTTTTTTATTTCAAGCCTAATTTCTATGCCTCAAAAATAGTTTAAATTGTTTGTAATATGGGTTGATCTTTGATCAAACATATTTGTATTCTAAGTTCTTACATGAACTTATTTTTTAGGATTTTATGTGATTTTATGGGATTTTATAGGTATTTAAAAGACCAAGTTTTCAAACCTTAAAACCAGCATGAGACCACTGGCGGTCGACCAACTGGTCGACCGGACCAGATCTTGGTCGACCGGGCGGTCGACCGATGTGCACAGAACGTGCACAAGGCTATGGCCATTGGGCCGGTCGACCATGCGGTTGACCGATCAAGAGAGCTTGCTTTGTAGGTCCGGCCCCGGTCGACCGACTGGTCGACCGACTAGAGAGTTCACTCTCTGGTTCTGGCCTCGGTCGACCGCGGGTCGACCGACAGGCAATTTGCCTTCAGGCATCGACCGGCCGGTCGACCAACAGCCCCAACTGTCAAAAATCTGACGTGTCTGGTTGATCGGGCGGTCGACCGACGGGTCAATTTTGCTTGTTCTGGACCCCAACGACTATATTTCCAGACCCCTATAAAACTGGGTCTTTGGGGGCTGTTTCTCCCAAGATTTCAGAGAAAAATTTTTCCCACCTTCTTAAGTGTTATTAACAAAATTTTCAAAAGAGTTTTTGTGCTAAAATTCTCTATCTTTATTTGTTTTCAAATTTTTTGAAAATCAAAGAAAAGCTAGATTTGGTAAATTTGTTTTGTTCTTTATTTTACATATCTATCAAGAAGTTTTTCCCAAGTGTTCTCTTTGTTATCTCTTTTTCAAAATAATTTGTTTTCTCACATACTTGAGTTATCATCTCAAATCTATCTTTAGGTTACACATAGCGTGATTGCAATTAAGTTTTTAATTCTGCATCTTTTGTCCTAAATTAGCTAGTACATCTATTCACCCCCCTCTAGGTGCACTTTCAATAAGTAGAAATCCTGTAAATAATTAAGATAGTTTTTAAGATATATTAGATTAGTCTACAGTTCTTCATTATTATATCACATTTTTCTATTGATTTATGAATAAAATGTCGGTCTAAACTGTGTTTTGGTCTCTCTTGCAGATAAATCAAAAGTCTAAGGGCAATCTGTAGTAGGGTTGAGTTGATTAAGAGAGAGATAGAGAGATATTGATGTAATAGATGGTGACAATCTCCTTTCTTCTCCATTCTAATCTTCTCTATCTTTTACGTGATGCTTAGCTAATCTTTCTTCTCATGGCAATCTAACTACTAACCACTAATCATCTAACCACTTACTTGATAATCCACATGAATCTAATAGCCTCTACAAGGCCTTGCTCTTGCAAGAGCCATTGATGGCTCATGATGATGGATTCTAACATTCTAACAATTCTAACATCTAACACACTAACTTGCTAACTTGCAATGTCTTCTTTATTTCATGCTCACCTCTAACAGGTTTTGATGATTTAATAGTAGCTTGCAACTTGTTGTGTGGTATGAATATGTTGTTTGAATGTAGAAGAACAATCATATGAGCCATGCTTTGTATCCTCTCTTGAAGCTAAGGACTAGTGATGGCCAAGGATCCATGTGTGACAACTATCACTAAGAGGTTAGCATGGTTAGTGTATCAATTAGTAGTTTAGTAGCCATGAGTTATTTAATCTTATTTTAAAAAAGTCAATCTCAAACCCTTTTTTTATCATTTTCATCGTTATTTTCACCATCTTCTTTGTTCACCTTTGTTTTCATTTTCTTTACAACAAGCTTCATCTTCTTTTCTATTTTTATTTTTCAAACCACTTCTCTTTCATTTCACATTGCTATTTTATCGCCTTCTTCACCTATCATTTCTAGATTTCTTTTCTTTTCTTTTCTTTTCTTTTTCTCATTTTTTTTACAAAGAAACTTGTTAACATTACACGTGAACGAACTGTTACTGCTTCTATTGCCTCCCGTCTCTGTGGATTCAACCCGTTGAGCCTATACTATAACAGAAGTATCGAGAGAACATTAGCACACTTACTTTTACATTGATTTCATAAAATACATGTTTTCAAGTGCTAGTTTCTTCCCGATCAAATTTGAAAAGTCACCTAGAGGGGGGGGGGGGTGAATAGGTGACAATGCTAATCTATGAACTAAATGCGGAATTTAAAAATTAATTGCAAATTACACTCAAGTGCTATCAACAAGTGATGCACACAACCAAGCCAAGCAAATATGAATGAGCAATGTAAATAAATGCAAGGCACAAAGTAAAGAGAGAGAGCAAGAGTCAATGGATCAAGCGCAAACAAAGAGATATGTTCCGAGGTTCGAGCACCCAGCTCTACATCCCCGCCTTCGACACACGAAGGATTTCCAATCCACTAGCTTGTCCACTAAGGACTCCCACTAAAGGAACCTCCACCGAGGATCTGGGGCATCACAATTACAAGGAGTTCCCAACTCTCCTTCTTACAATCTCAACCTCCTTCTTGAGGCACTCCTCCAATAACAACAAACAATCACCTCACAACTTGAGGGATTAGCACCAAGCTTACACAAAACTCCTCACAACTCAATTTGCACAACCTCCTCAACACAATGAGGGAAATGGCACAAAGCAAGAAATGGGTTTACAACTAAGTGGTTTCAAACAACACCCACAAACAATATCTTTTCCCACACAAATATCCTATAGATATAGATAGTAGATTTTTGGCTCAAGTGTGGAGAAAACCAAGGAATGGAAATCAGAAATCATAAAGAAAAAATCCTTGGGAAAAACTGAAACAAAGATAGAGAAGTTCAATCAAAATCCTTTCCCAAAACCCTTTCTTTGATTTTTCAAACCCCTAACAAAAACACCCAAATGTATTGTTCAATTTGAGCTCAAAAACTTCTTTTGATTGCTGTAAAAACACCAGAGAGTATGAAAATTTTCGCACAAAATTCTTAGATAAAAACTCTTTCAAATGGGGTATTTATAGGCAATTTAGAAAACTAGCCGTTTACAGAATTTTTTGCCAGAAATAGCCTTCCGGTCGACCGGCCCGGTCGACCGTCGTCCAACGGTCAATTTTTAACCGTTGGCAACTATCGGTCGAACGGCCCGGTCGACCGAATAATCCCGAGAGCAGACTATTCTGCTCCGGTCGACCGTCCCGGTCGACCGCTGACTGTGCCAGAAACGTGCACAGGTTTGTGCACGTCGTCGGTCGACCGTGACGGTCGACCGGCTACATGCGGTCGACCGTTACGGTCGACCGAACTAGCCTGGCAGGCAGCAATAGGTCAGAAAACTGAGGTAAAAAATATTCCAATAAATCCCACAAAATCTTTAAAATTCCACAAAAATAGTTTTATCATTTTATATTGAAATACAAACTTGTGTTAAAAATTCTAACACAAATTTCAAACATATTTGACTATTTTTGTGTCATAGAAATTTTGCCAAAAACCAAAAACTTTATTTTTTAAAACCTTGTTTTTGATAGAAAATACACATTGTCTAAAACTCATCCATGATACAAAAATATGATATTTAAAACACTTTGAAGCATATTGTATATGAATAGAAATTCAATATACAAGAAACATATATATATCATGATTTTTGTCATTAAGTCCAAAAATATGTTTTGTTGTAAATACCAAAACATAAAACACATGGAATAGATTATCAAACAAAGTTTGTCTAAACAATTGAAGCATGCATGTATATAGAACAAATCTAATATACATAAACCATGTAAACTTATTTTGATAAAAAATCTATTCATGAAAACCAAGATCGGTTAAACCTAAAACCGAAAATCAAAACATGAAAGGTGTGTGTGTGTGAACTTGAGCTTATCATACTATTCTAATCTTTACAATTAGGATCTAAACCCAAACTAAAACTACAGATACCTAAGTCTTCTTGTAGAGCGCAATCTCCAAGCTAGAGCGCAATCTCCAAGTCGGCTCGATCCAAACACTCTTGATTCACCGAGCAAGTGCAATGTATGATCTTTGATGCGCGGGCTCTTGAATCAACATGTGAAAGATGTGTGGAAGCTTTCACCCAACTAATATCTTGTTAAATATCTGAAACTTAAACATTGCAAGATTATTAGTACACATAACTACATGAGTTAATCATCATCAAAACTAGAGTGGAAGGCCTTTGGGCCAAAATCTCCCCCTTTTTGATGATGACAAAACTCATGGTTATATATGCATGGATTAAAGTAAAGCTTTAAAGAAGCTCCCCTTTAACTCATGCATAGGAATAAACAAACAATACTAATAAACAACAAATAACAGGGTTCTTGACATAAAATGAATATGCATATGAAACATGCTATTGATTCCAATTAAAACAACTAAATTACAAAACATACTCTTGATATCAAAAAATGAAACATGTACATAAAACATGCATAGACATGCATATAAACAAGGCTTCTTTTCATCAAATGTAAATTATATGCAAACACAAATATGCATATAAAACTCAAATTCTTCTCCCCCTTTTTGTCAATCATCAAAAAGGTTTAAAATAAAAGCAAAAACAATAAATTTTTCTCCCCCTTTTTGTTCAAAGCAAAGAACTAATAAAGGGTTAAATCAAATATGATACCAAAAAAAAAAAATGTGGCAATGAAGTGTATATTGATACCAATTGAAAAACAACAAATCAATTGAAATCAAAACGAGAACATATACCAATTGAAAACCAAAAAAAATGAAAATCTTGATACCAATTAGTAAGTAAACAAATAACCTACCAATTGTAAACAAACAAACTAGATACCAATTTTGGAATTAAACAATACTAATTTTGAATTTCCTTAAAAACAAATCTTGATACCAAATGAAACTATTGTTCTTTAAAACACAAGATACCAATTGAAATTATTTCTTTGCCAATTGAAATCTTTATTTTCTTATCATAAAGCAAGGGAGTGGAATACCAAAAAAAAATATCAATTGAAAGATAAAATACCAATTTAAAAAATAAAATACTAGTTTTCTCCCCCTTTATGAAATACCAACTAAACATATGCTTACGCTAGAAATAATATACCAATTGAAGACTAAGTCAATTGAAATAATGTTAAAGCTCAAGCTTAGCATAAGCAAGATAATGATAATGCTTGTATAAAGAAACCAATTGAAAATTAAATCAATTGAAAATGATGGTCATTAAAAAATCAAGCTTATCATACGCAAAATTTGTGCATATATCTTGAAGCACAAATAAATCATCTATATATGTATGTAAGAAATAGATACCAATTGTAAATTGATGCCATATGAAGTGTATGCATACATATATATAAACAAAACATATATGAGTATACAAAAGGATGTCAAGATTAGATACCAATTGAAAGAATTCAATGATACCAATTGAAACAACAATAAGATCAAGTGTATATCTCATATTCACTACCACCCAATCATGTGCAAGTTTAAAATGATTTTCATTATAAAGCATACATGAACATGAACTCCCATCCAACCACCCTTAGAAGGTAGTGGTTTTCAAAAATAGATTTGAAAGTGTAGTTTGTTTGAAAATCTCTACCAAAAGTGAAGAACACGGACTAGTTATGGAAAATCTAGAAAAATTAGAACGAGATCCTTCAAATAGGGAAATGAAAACAAATAGTTTTTCATGAAATACATGTAAATCACATGGCACTAAACACTCAAAGTTCATAAAGCTCATATCATAGTCTCATGAAAACAAATCATGAGTAAACAATAAGTGAGTGAACAAGTGTTTATGTGACACATATCAATCATGAAAATATTCAATTAAGCTCATGTGAAATTCCTTAAAACATGAAATTCATCTAAGATGTGAAATCACCTAAAAACATGAAAATCATCAAAACATGATTTAAACTTCAAGGCATATGTATGTCATGTAGAAACTAAAGTATACATACATATCCTAAACATAATGAGTCCACAAAAGTACATGCATGAAGGCACGTGGCTCAAGGATGTATATGTATAAATGATAGTTTGGACAAGATGGACATATACATAAAGTTAAAACGAAACGTGTAAAATAGTGAATACAGTCAAATGCAAGAATCATCAAAACTAGACTATACTAGTACATCAAGTGAATACAAATGAGCGTTCAAGCACAAACATATATAAAGGTCTATTTGTAGCTCACTCGTTGTACAAGTATACATCCTAGTCTTAATGAAAACCATCATTCAAGCAAGTTGTCAAAACATGAAGCATAAAACGGGTCAACAAGGTGATAATCAAAAACACGAATCATTAAAACACAAAAAAAATCATGTAATCATAAACATCCAAATGGTCATAATGCATATGCATGTGCATTAGATATAGGGCATACATGTTAGTTTAAAAAGGTGAGACACTAAATGTAGATTCCAAATGAAACATGGGTGCTCAGTAGCTAAACATGTACAACCTTAATCTAATGATCATAGCACAAGCATAATGAATCAAAACACAACATGCTATAAAAGGATGGACATAAAAAGCATGCAAATAAAAATGGGAGTTAGAGAATGATACCAAAACCGATGAAGGAGCATCTCTAGTTCTCCAAACCACGGTGGTCCTTCCACCAAATCTCCTTGAGAGTGAAGCATCCAAATAATTCTCTTTTAGGCTTAGAACGCATCCACCAAAGGCACCAAAACTCTCACGTGATGCGAGAGCTCCCACCTACATCAAAAAGTATAGAGGTGGTCTTTGGTACCCATTTCCTTTTGGGTTCACAGGGGTTAGTATCCTTTCTAACCCAAACATAATTAGTTGCTAATTTTCATTATAAATACGATCATAACAAAATCTAGTAAGGTGGCCTTTTCGACCACAATGTGTACATGTGTACACGTGAGCATACATATGATGGTGGTGATCATGAAAAGCATGTGTATGCTTAGATGGGTGTGCATGCAAGGTTGGAACTGTTTTTCTTGCGAACCAAGGTTTCCAATCGTGTGTGATTCATGGCACAATGGCTCAAAGTGGAGCCCAAACAATCAACACTTTTCTTCAAATTATCTATATCATTTTCTATGCTAGAAGACAAAGTGGAACAAGCTATAGGAGTGCAAGAAGTAGAAGCAATGCTAGCATGGCAAACATGCAAATCAATATCATTTTGCAAAGATTCATTTTTAGACAAAACCAAATTCAATTCTTTTGTAATTGAATCAATTTTATTTTTCAAAGTAAGGTTTTCTTTGAAAACACAATCCAATCTTGAGGATAAAATCTCATTGTGTTCCAAAATATCATCACAATCATTTTTTGCCTTTAAAACTTCAATTTCTTTTAAAGCAATGTCTAGTTGAGATCTTAGTGAGTCACATTCACTAGTAATCTCTTCTTTCTCTTGCAAAACGGTTTCAAAAGTAGAGCATAAATCCTTCATTTCTTTTTGTAAATCAAAATGTTTTTCTTTCAAAGAGTTATGTTTTTTCCAAGAATTTTTCAAGTTTAGAAGCAAGTTCAACATTTAAATTTTGAACCTCAAAACATCCATGGCAATAAGAGCTAGAGCTATCATCAAGAGGGGAATCCGAGTGTACCTCAAGGGAGTCTTTCCCTTGGACCATGAAGCATTTATCTTTGGACATGTCTCTCTTGGATCTCCTCAAATTGTTGATGATCCTTGGAAGCTCGGGAGACGTTAAGATGCTCCAAACTGCAAAAGCCGAATCATAGCGATCAAAAATAGGTAAAAGATGTTCATTTAGAGATGCTAGAAGTGTCCTAAGGGCTAATGCATTGGCCTTCTTATGCTTGCTACTATTAGGAGGGATTCTATAGTGATGGCTTGATAAACTAAATGTCCTAGTCCTTTTAAATGTTTAGTCATGTTGGACTTCCAAGTATCAAGTCTAAAATGGTCAAACATGGGAGGGCTAGCCATTAGTGCAACTATATGTGTGCAAATGAAAATGCAAATGAAGATTATCAAACCAAGATCACTCCTAGGTGGTTAACCTAAATATCAGGAGCACTAGCTCTGATACCAATTGAAAAGTCACCTAGAGGGGGGGTGAATAGGTGACAATGCTAATCTATGAACTAAATGCGGAATTTAAAAATTAATTGCAAATTACACTCAAGTGCTATCAACAAGTGATGCACACAACCAAGCCAAGCAAATATGAATGAGCAATGTAAATAAATGCAGGGCACAAAGTAAAGAGAGAGAGCAAGAGTCAATGGATCAAGCGCAAACAAAGAGATATGTTCCGAGGTTCGAGCACCCAGCTCTACATCCCCGCCTTCGACACACGAAGGATTTCCAATCCACTAGCTTGTCCACTAAGGACTCCCACTAAGGGAACCTCCACCGAGGATTTGGGGCAATCACAATTACAAGGAGTTCCCAACTCCCCTTCTTACAATCTCAACCTCCTTCTTGAGGCACTCCTCCAATACAACAAACAATCACCTCACAACTTGAGGGATTAGCACCAAGCTTACACAAAACTCCTCACAACTCAATTTGGACAACCTCCTCAACACAATGAGGGAAATGGCACAAAGCCAGAAATGGGTTTACAACTAAGTGGTTTCAAACAACAACCACAAACAATATCTTTTCCACACAAATATCCTATAGATATAGATAGTAGATTTTTGCTCAAGTGTGGAGAAAACCAAAGGAATGGAAATCAGAAATCATAAAGAAAAATCCTTGGGAAAACTGAAACAAAGATAGAGAAGTTCAATCAAAATCCTTTCCCAAAACCCTTTCTTTGATTTTCCAAACCCTAACAAAAACACCAAATGTATGTTCAATTTGAGCTCAAAAACTTCTTTTGATTGCTGTAAAAACACCAGAGAGTATGAAAAATTTCGCACAAAAATTCTTAGAGAAAAACTCTTTCAAATGGGGTATTTATAGGCAATTTAGAAAACTAGCCGTTTATAGAATTTTGCCAGAAATAGCCTTCCGGTCGACCGGCCCAGTCGACCGTCCAACGGTCAATTTTTGACCGTTGGCAACTATCGGTCGACGGCGCCCGGTCGACCGAATAATCCCGAGAGCAGACTATTCTGCTCCGGTCGACCGCTGACTGTGCCAGAAACGTGCACAGGTTTGTGCACGTCGTCGGTCGACCGTGACGGTCGACCGGCTACATGCGGTCGACCGTTACGGTCGACCGAACTAGCCTGGCAGGCAGCAAATAGGTCAGAAAACTGAGGTAAAAATATTCCAATAAATCCCACAAAATCTTTAAAATTTCACAAAAATAGTTTTATCATTTTATATTGAAATACAAACTTGTGTTAAAAATCCTAACACAAATTTCAAACATATTTGACTATTTTTGTGTCATAGAAATTTTGCCAAAAACCAAAAACCGTATTTTCTAAAACCTTGTATTTTGAATAGAAAATACACATTGTCTAAAACTCATCCATGATACAAAAATATGATATTTAAACACTTTGAAGCATATTGTATGAATAGAAATTCAATATACAAGAAACATATATATATATATGATTTTTGTCATTAAGTCCAAAAATATGTTTTGTTGTAAATACCAAAACATAAAACACATGGAATAGATTATCAAACAAAGTTTGTCTAAACAATTGAAGCATGCATGTATATAGAACAAATCTAATATACATAACCATGTAAACTTGTTTTGATAAAAAATCTATTCATGAAAACCAAGATCGGTTAAACCTAAAACCGAAAATCAAAACATGAAAGGTGTGTGTTGTGAACTTGAGCTTATCATACTATTCTAATCTTTACAATTAGGATCTAAACCCAAACTAAAACTATGGATACCTAAGTCTTCTTGTAGAGCGCAATCTCCAAGCTAGAGCGCAATCTCCATGTCGGCTCGATCCAAACACTCTTGATTCACCGAGCAAGTGCAATGTATGATCTTTGATGCGCGGGCTCTTGAATCAACATGTGAAAGATGTGTGGAAGCTTTCACCAACTAATATCTTGTTAAATATCTGAAACTTAAACATTGCAAGATTATTAGTACACATAACTACATGAGTTAATCATCATCAAAACTAGAGTGGAAGGCCTTGGGCCAACAATTTTGGCACCGTTGCCGGGGATGGGAATGGTTTAGACTTACGTTTTTGTTAACATTTTCTTCTCTATTTTGGTGTGGAGGTTAATTTTTACAAAAACTGAATATTGTAGAACTCTCCTTTTGCTTGCATGTGCCTGCTCTAGAAAGCAGGGACCCTGCTTCCATAATTGTGCCGCGAAAACCTAAGAAAAGCTGCGCAAACGCGGCATTTGTGTGGCATTCTGACTTCATCTTTTGCATGAAATTTGCATGTTGCATATAATATTGTATTCGTATGCTAATTTTCTGCTTTGATTGCCTATATACTGTAATAACTAAAGAACTAAAATAAGGTATTTGGATGCTTTAAAACTATTTAGACATTTGCATTTAGGCACGTGTTAATTCAATTCCAATATACTATATTTTATTCTGTTATTGTGATCTGGACTGAGGGGTACATATGGCATTGCATATAGTATAGGACAAACACGTGGGTGATTTACTGCTTTGCGTTATATTCTTGTCTATATTGCACATTTGCACGAATTGAAATCAAGGACAAAATCCATACAAAATAAGGTGGGGATTTCATCACCCTTCTTTAGCCCAAAAATCACCTCCCCCTCACACAACCCTAGCCCTAAAAAAAATTGATAGACGTTGGCCCCTAGGGACATCTCGGACTCATTACGAGATTGACCGAAGGTGAAACTTGTTTGAATCATACTCTTGTGAAATTGGTGTCTAAGGTTGGGGATTAAGAGGTTACGCCTTTAAGATACTGTGGTTGGCGTAATTAAAGCCCATTGCTTATGCACGGATACCTCCCACTGTATTTTGTCCTTACCTGGCCGATTAGCTTATGGTCAGATTCATACAACAACCTCCCCCGGTTAATTGCCCAGTTAGGAGTGGTCTAGGTCTAGATCAGCCTTAATATAGGCTTGGTTTTGATTTTTTGTTTCTTTTTATTTGTTTGTTTGTTTTTTCTTGTTCGTGTTTGTTTGTGAAATGGAATTCAACAACAATTTTTTCAATGCTAATATGAATTCATACCTCACATCAACCTCATTGTCGAATGCTCCAACTCAGGTTTGAAAAACATGGACCAATCAAATAATCTGGATTGGATGTTTCGACTCAATATAACCCATACGGCTTATCTGATGACCAACCTTTCAAAAAATTTCAACTCTTCACAGAGTCAATAGGATTCACCTCCTCCGTGTCAAATTTCAACCACCTCATCCACAATTTTCACATTTTCATAAATCCATTTCCAATTTTGCTTCCTTATACTCCTTTTCTAGAACCACCAATTGAAGAAAAATTCGAGTTAGAAAAAAGTATAGAAGTCGTACAAGCCATGCTTGAGTCCCAACAAAAGAAGCTCAATTCACCAATTTCACAATATTTTCAAGAGCCTTATTCAGTTCCACCTCTTCAAAATGATCAAATATCTGTCTTGAAATTGACTGAGGAACTCTTACGTGAGTCTGAGCTTCAATCTCCAAACATGTTGGACTCACACTTTTCACAAATTTTCTAAAATTAAGATTCCTACACTCCCTTTCTAGAACATCTACTTGAAGAAACATCATTCTAGAAAAGAGTATAGAAATCTTGCAGGAGTCCGCGCTACAATTTCAAAAATCTTCTTCCCAGTCTATCGATAGGTTTGAAACACAACTGAGTCAATTGGTTAACATTCATAGGAATGAGAAAACTCACTCTTATCAACCTTTGACCAATCCAGATATCTCTAACTTTATCGATCTAGATCAGGACTCATGTTGTTTTGGAAACCAAGATTCAATTTCAGCATACCCATTTGAACTTGACCAAACGTCAAATTTTGAAAAATCCTATTTGACATTTGGGCAAGTTATCCTTTTCTTGAAATTGAACTTGAGCATGAATATGATCCTGAACCTCAACTTGGTAATTCAATTTTACTTCTTGATTCAATAATGACTGAGGTATTTTTACCTGATTTCAGGCCTTTTTTCGAGTCAACATTGGATTCTGTGCCAGTCTATTGTGAAATTGAATCACCAATCATTTATGATCATCAAATTAAACTTGACCAATTTTATACTTTTGAAAGTCCTATTGACAAATGGCAAGTTCTAATTTTATGAAATTGAACTTAGACAAGAATGTGACTTCAATCTCAAATTTGTGATCTAATTTAGATTCTTAAATCAATATTGACTCCTATTTTGTTACCAAACTTGAGCAACATTTTAGAGTCAGTTTTGACTTCCACACCTGTCATTCTTGAACTTGAATCACCAATCTTAGAAAGTCACATTCCGTTGTGGGGAAATAAATGTGGAATAGGATTTTATTTTCTTGATTTGGACCCGATTCCTGAACCAATTTGGAATCTTGAGCCTTTACTTGACTTAAGTCAAATTCCTGAGCCGATATTAGCTCACGTACTTTTTGAGTTCAAATCAATCATTCCATCTTTTCATACTCATTTTGGGACAAAGGTGTTGAAAATAATGACTCCGAACTAATTTTGAAAATTTAAAAATTAGATGGGGTAAAAATCTTAATAAAAATTATCCATATCTACATCATTTTAGTAGGTTGTATTATAGAGGCATCTGGTGGGTTCCTCGGAACCCCACATTCTATGGATTGGGTCGCATTTTGTGGACCAATCAGACCACTACCGGAACCACCCCTGAGGTAATTTTTCCCTCCTCTCTATTTGTTTCATGCATACATACATCACGATGCATTGAGGACAATGCATGAGATAAGTGTGCGGGAGGGTTTACTACCATAGATTTTTAGATTTTCTTTCTTTTTCACTTCTTTTAGGATACTTTTAAAAATCTTCCCTTTTGTATAGGATTTTTCTCTTTCTTTAAAAACTTTTTTAAATAAGAGACAATGCTTTGATCTATTTTTAAAGAAAATTAAGATGATCTTAGAAATTAAGGAAACCTTAATTATGACATCTTAAACCTAGTTGAAATAATAGATCTTGTTTAAAATTATAGGTTAAGTATAAAAGATTGGAGTGATAATTTTATCTTAAATTTTTTACCTAAGATAGGTTGCACTTCACACAAATACAGATTTTGGGATGGAAACAAAGACCTAACATGCCATAAAGTATAATATAAAAGAAAAAAATATATGAAGAAAAAAAATCACTTATTAAGCTGGATAACTATGCCTCAAGAAGCATGATTATTCACGCCTAAAGGTGGTAATAAGGAACAAATAATCCCTCTTAATTTTGTAGCCTTGTTTACTCGAGTCCTTAACTCGAGGGATGTTTTCTCATCTGGTGCCCTAAGACCGTTCGGTCTAGGAGACATCGGTTAAAGGCTCACTACCTGGGTAAACTAGAAAGCTTAAGAAAACTAAGGGAAGAAAAAAGAAAAATATACATATATAAATAAATGGCTTGATGGTTGGAGTTTAAATCCCAGAAATCTTCATTATCACAAAGTGCATATTATCTTGGTCTTATGAAGGATAAAATATTCAATCCAATTTTGAACTCTTACCTTAATTGAAGATAAGATTTACATATAGACTAAGTTTAAGAGAGAATAACTTTTGGTGGGTTTATGATCTTAGATCGTTTATATTTTAGCAAAAATATTTTAAAAACTTGTCTCCTTTTCAAAATGTGTTTTCAAAATACTAACATTTGTCTTCTTTCTTTATGGATTTTGTGAGCACAATCTGCTGAAAACTCTTAGGAGACAAAACTCCTCATCTAGGGGTAACCTAGAGGTTTAACGGCTTGTTATACACGCTTAGTGCAATCGCGTCACCTGCGAAAGTGGTGTAAAACATTGGAAGTATAATTTTTTTCTTTTATTTAGCTCAGGATGAGCAAAAGATAAGTATAGAGGTGTGATTAGTCTACAGTTCTCCATTATTATATCACATTTTCCTACTGATTTATAAATAAAATATTGGTCTAAACCGTGCTTTGGTCTCTCTTGAAGATAAATCAAAAGTCAAGGGCAAAAGGGTAAATAAAAGCTTAATTAAACCCATTTTTGGCTAATAAATTCGCATTTCTTGGAGGTCAAGCAAGGAGCTTTTAGAAGATGCATTGAACCTAGACCCTTGCGCACGTCAGACGAAGATCCGGATGAATATACCCAAATCTAAGTATACCAAGAAGGTTCTAGATGCGACACGAACCCACGCACCAAAACCAGGGACCTAGGTCCTTGGTATTGCCGCGAAAACGCATACCGCGTTTCCTTGACCTTATGGTGGGCCCACGCGTCAATTTTTTACGCATAGTCTCGTCTCGTCTCATCTTCTGGAAGCCTGTTTTGCCTATATATACCCTTGCAGATTAGCGAGGAGGCTAGGTTTCTCTCTTCTAGTTGTAAATTAGAAATTTCTTCTTCTTTTATTTGGTATTTTCTTTTTGTTTTTAGATCTTGTAGTAGGGCTGAGTTGATTCAGAGAGATATTGATATAATAGATGGTGACAATCTATATAAAGATGTCTCCTTTCTTCTTCATTGTAATCTTCTCCATCTTCTACATGATGCTTAGCTAATCTTTCTTCTATGGCAATCTAACTACTAACCACTAACCATTAACTACTTACTTGATAATCCATATGAATCTAATAGCCTCTACAAGGTCTTGCTCTTGAAAGAGCCATTGATGGCTCATGATGATGGATTCTAACATTCTAACATTTCTAACATCTAACACACTAACTTGCTAACTTGTAATGTCTTCATTATTTCATGCTCACCTCTAACCGGTTTTGATGATTTAATAATAACTTGCAACTTGTTGTGTGGTATGGATGTGTTGTTTGAATGTAGAAGAACAATCTTATGAGTCATGCTTTGTATTGTCTCTTGAAGCGAAGGACTAGTGATGGCCAAGGATCCATGTGAGGCAACTATCACTAATAGGTTAGCATGGTTAGTGTATCAATTAGTAGTTAGTAGCCATGAGTTTTCTTTTATCTTATTTAAAAAAGTCAATCTCAAACCCTTTTTATCAATTTCATCGTTGTTTTCACCATCTTCTTTGTTCACCTTTGTTTTCATTTTTTTTACCACAAACTTCTTCTTCTTTTCTATTTTTATTTTTCAAACCACTTCTCTTTCGTTTTCACATCGCTATTTTATCGCCTTCTCCCCCTATCATTTTTGTATTTCTTTTCATTTATTTTCTTTTTCTCATTCTTTTAACAAAGAAGACTTGTTAACATAACACGTGAATGGACTGTTAATGCTTCTATCGCCTTCCGTCTCTGTGGATTCGACCCGTAGTTGTAATTGGGCTGTAAGTTATTTATGAATTACAGCCTTTTTGGCCTTTTATGCGAAACAAACAAACCCTATGAGTAGCTAGATTTTTCTCAAGTATCTAGGAGGATGAACCTAGATTAAATAAGATGTAAAGGTTAAAGATCTCTCTTCAGGCTGATAATACTAGATAAAATCGCTTAGAAATAATGAAAAATTAATTCATAAATTTGATAACATTGATAGGCTATAAATTTATAATTAGACAATGAATCCTCGATCAAGCTTTGTAGGTTAAATTTACATGATTTAATTTTATCATTCTTTGTAGTCAGATTAATTGCTTTATTGTATTAGCTTTACTTCTAGGGATGATTGTCTTATAAACTGTTATTGCTTATGCTTGGATTATCAATTGGAGGATTTATTATCCATTAGAATTAGGGATTCAATACTAAGACTTGCAATAACTAGTTAGATCAAGACTTGATAGGTTATGACATGAATTTATATAACTTATGCTCTTTATAATCTGATTAGAAATTTCAAGTAGATCATAGAAGAGAGATTGATAATTTATGTATGTTACTTAGTTTAAAAAATTGTAATGACCCTGAATTTTCACACACCAGTTGCGTCGATTAAATGCAGTCTGGGCAGAAACTTTCGAGCCGTTATAATATGATACATAACTCAGGCAGTTTAAATATGAATATATGGCAGGAAACAAATGATATAGATAGAAATCTGACATGGGAAGAGATACATGTCATACACAAAAAGTCTCAATATATGAAAACTAAGTCCAAGTCTATATACAAAGAAGCCTAAACATAGAGATACAAGGTCTAACAATAAATACATGAAAAATCTCACCATGGAGACAAAAAAAAGACTCTTTATAGAGCACCCTATCCACCTATCAATAAAGAGACACCTACCAATGTCTTCCTCACTCTGTACCTCTAGGACACCCTGCGAACAGTTTAAAAAATAATAAATCAACTCGCGTTAGAATACCAATAAGTCTATCCTCAAATGAAAAACCTTCTGAAAGTGATCCTGAGGCTGACTCTGTGTTAGATTGAGAAGATAACTAAGAGAGGTCCACAAATAAGGAAACATAACATGAAAGGAAGCATGATGGATATAAGCCTGATAAAGAACCATAATCAACATGGACATGCATGGCACGGTATTTGATACCTGGCCAAGTCTCCAGTGGTAACACACTACACAATTTCAATAAGCAACAATTCAACATCATTTGTATTCTCTCCCTCCTACGAAGATAATCATTCGCGTTCTCCCTCTTCTATGAACGTTGATATTCACGTTCTCCCCTCCTATGAAAACTCATTCACGCTCTCCCTCTCATATGATTTAAAATAAGAATTGAAACACAAACCATTATTGTTTTAAACATATGAATTGATTTCAAATACTCTACCATTAGTATCAATTGCAATTGATTCTGCTCTACAAAAGTTTTCAAATAACATACCAAGCATAGTCTAAATTCTTAATCAAGCATAATAATTAAATACAAGCCTCAAATCATAAAACTCACATAAAAACACAAGCCACCATCATATATATGAAATATGAATTACGCTCATCACACTAATCATGGTATCACTTCAATTAATCATATTTAATAGATTCTATGATTCTAAAATATAGGATTCAAACTCATCATTCATGTATATGCAACCTATTAAATACATGGTGAACATATATGAATGTCCTATAAAACTCAACATGCTATCAATACAACGCTTACAAGTTTAGCTCATCTATTCTCTAGATCTAGTAAAAATAACATCTTTATGGTTTTATACTATTCACTACTATCATAGGAGTCGACTACAAATCAACGGATACATATATATATTAATCCTAACCAAACCTAAGCATGAAATCAAATCAAGTCATGTATCTATCATTGGTGAAAAACTAAATATCAAGAACATGGCAAGAGGCAACCACAGGAGGAAGACTTGTCTTTGCCAACGAACAAAAAGATGATTTAGATGTTGGGGTGCTGATGGGAAAGTCTTTCTACCTGATCTTCTCACCAAGGAAAGAAAACCCCAAGCTCTGTCTTCTTCAACCTCCTTCTCTAGCTCTCTCTAAGTTTCTAGCTGAGCTCTAGAGGGGAGAAGGTCCGGGAAAAGAAATGAAAATAATCCAAAAAATATCCCTAAGCCAACTTATATATAAGGGTGACAATGACATAGTTGAGGTCCAATCAGAACACAGCTTTATCGCCTAGATTAGTCGACTAGGAGGTCTGATTGGTCGACACCAATAGTACAAAGGTCGATTCAATTACTCGACTAGAAGAAAGCGTTAGTCGACTGGTCTAAATCAAGTCAGTTATATTAATCTACTAGTATAGTCAATTAGTCTAGCATCTCAACTCTTTGTTGAGTCCATTAGTTGACTAGTCTAAGCTATTAGACGACTAGACTGAGCTCAAACTCAAAATACACATCTACTGATTTTCTCACTAATCTACTACCTTGGAGATCAGTGAACTAGTCTATGCATCACTGCACCACGTCTCTAAGTAATATTATATACACTTTTATACACATCAATACACCAAAACACTTAATATGTGTGTGTGTACACCAACATATATATACACACTTTTCTACATCAAAACTCTGGGCAATACATATACATATACATCTATATGTATATTCACTCATCCATACATGTAATTGTTGGTCCCGATATGATGTCACTTGTGGATCTAAAATATGAAGTCAACACATATACTAAAAACAAAGAAGGATTAAAGTTAAGTAAATAAAGAACTTGCAATAAAAGGAAAGTAAATCTCAGAAAAGTTAGGCAAACGCAAACACGAGAGATTTATCCTGGTTCGGTCCTCATGACCTACATCCAGTCCCCAAGCCACCCGCTTGAGATTTTCCTTTATCCTTGATTTTGTACACCCAAAATCACAACCATGCACACCACTTGACAAATCTCATTTGCCAAATGTGTACATCTTCTCTTCCACTAAGAGAACACCTTCTCTTCCACCAAGAGAACACCTTCTCTTCCACCAAGAGAACAAACTTCACCTTGTACAGCTGCTTCTACATCAAGAAGACACCCGTGTACAATGATTGCTTTGAGTATTACAACACTTTCCTATAAGTCTTGGTACTGTATGTGAACGTGGACAAGGTCTAGTATAGGAGAAACTTCAGAGAACTTAACAAGGAAATCAGAATTTGGTGAAGAACTGAAGTGGGAACAGTTTTCAGGATTGGCAGAATTTTTTGATTTAGAAAACTGAAGATTTGGATTGATATTTGGCCTTTGAATTAACCACCCTATTTATAATTGCACTCTAGGGTAAGTTAGGGTAGTTAATAGGTGCCTTTTGAATGTTCAAACGTTGAGAAACGTTGCACAAAAGATCAACGTTCAGAAACTATCCAACAGTCAGAAACTGCCTATAGTCGACTTGCCTATTGAGTTAGTCGACTATACTAGGCAATTTTCCAAAGGTTAGTCGACTAGGTTTGAGTATAAGTCGACTAGGTCAAGATAAGCTCGAATGACAGGTTCTGGATAACTGAATTAAGTCGACTGCAACTAACTTTCAAGTCGACTGGACCAGCTATTAGTCGACTAGGGGCAAGGGATTAGTCGACTACAAATGCTATTAGTCGACTATGTTTGACTGTCAAGTCGACTAATGCACAAACAGAGAGTTGGTTTCTTTTGGATACAAGATTAGTTGACTAGGAGTTTGGGTCAAGTCGACTACACAAGTGAATAGTCGACTAATAGGGACTATAAGTCGACTATAAGTGTATGATAATGTGTGTGTGTATCAAGGCTTTTGACATGCTATTACACAATTACAAACCACATCATATCAACTCTCTTTGGGACATCTTGATCATGAAGAACTCTTGATTCGTTGTGTGTTAGAGCTCCAAATGAACTGCTTCACAAAGTCTTCATCAAAACAAGTTCCAACATTCTCCCCCTTTTTGATGATGACGCTTTGTGTGCACAAGTGCTCCCCCTGCAGAAAATATGCTATATTTTCCTCCCCCTGCAGAAATTGGGTTATAACAAATATAGAAATACTTTGTTCTCCCCCTGAAACAAATATATCATTTATATATATATATAAATATATATATATATATATATATATATATATATGTTCTTAATAACTTTCTTATATGGTACCTGCAAGATAAACGTTAGATGGTACCAAACATAAAAGAACATATTAACCTTTAGGAGTCCAAATCCATTTAGAATTTGGTTTCCACCTGTTAGTATACACATAATTGCATGAATCACATATATCATGAATGTATGATGCAATATAGGCATTTTTATCATGAATACTTAAATTCTTAGGAATCCATATAAACTTATTTTTCTTAGACTTTCTTTTTACAAAAGAACTATATGGATTACTACAATATGAAGAATTTTCAATATATCCAATACCATAATTATTATGTGACAACTTTTGAAAAGATAATAAATCATTCAATTTTTTTTCCTTGATTGAACTTAGTCACATTTTGCAAAATATCTTCATATTTCTTTTTGAAAACTAAAATATTTATCTAAAATAGAAATCCTTTTATTCAAAGACTTAATTTCCTTTTTAAGAAAAATGTTCTCTTTTATAAACTTCTCATTATCATTTTTCAAAGATGATATGACTTTTTCAAACTCATCTTGTTGAGAATTTATAGAAGATACTTGTAAAGCATAACATGAATTTTCCTTTAAAAGTTTTTCATTTTCTTTTGATAAAACATTATTTTTCAGTTTTCATGCTTTAGATCATTAAATAATTCATGAAATGCATCAGACAGTTCAGTAAATGATACCTCATCATCTTCTATGGCCATGTAACATAGGTTGACACGTTCAGTGGATTCTTCTTCGTCAGAGGACGAGGAATCACTGTTTTCCCATGAGGCTTCATAGTGTTTCATCTTTATGAACTTTTTGCTCTTGTATTTGCTTTTATTCTTGAGCAAAGGGCAATCCATCTTCATATGACCTAGTTTATTACAATTAAAGCATTTAAATTACCTTACTTTAGGAATCTCCTGAATTTCTTTGAAAGCATTGCCATCTCCTCTTCATCGTCATCGGAATCGTCTGTGTCAGAGGATGCATGGAAGGCAATTTCTTTCTTCTTTGAGTGGTGTTATCGTTCCTCCTTCTTTCTTTCTTCCAATTGCACTTCATATGCCATTAGATTACCGATTAGGTTTTCTAATGACAAAGTTGAGAGATCATTGGCTTCTTCAATTGCGGTTGTCTTCTTCTCCCATTCTGGTGTGAGTGCACGAAGGATCTTACGAACTCTTTCAACTTGGGCGTAGTCCTTTCCAAGGGATGCTAAGGAATTAGTAATGTCGGTGAATCTTGTTACCATTTCGGATATGGTTTCATTCTCCTCCATGTTGAATAATTCAAACCTGTGGACAAGAACAGATATTTTAGATTCCTTAACTTTATTTGTGCCTTCGTGTGTTACCTGAAGAGTATGCCATATTTGATGTGCAGAAGTGGCTGTTGACACACGGTTGAACTCTTCTTTGGTTAGGGTACAGAATAGGGCATTCATCGCTTTGGCGTCAAGGTTCGCATTCTTCTTTTGATCATCACTCCAAGCGTTGTAGTTGGTTGTTGGCTTGGTGTACGATGCTTCTACGATGTTCCAAAGTTCGTAGTTCAGCGATTGCAAGTAGATCTTCATTCTACACTTCCAATAGTTGTAGTTGGATCCGTCAAATAGCGGTGGACGTTGTGTAGAATGTCCTTCTTTGAATTGGGATGATGAAAACGCCGTTGCCATCCTTGTTTGGTTGTTGACTTGAACCCTCTCTGATACCAATTGTTGGTCCCGATATGATGTCACTTGTGGATCTAAAATACGAAGTCAACACATATACTAAAAACAAAGAAGGATTAAAGTTAAGTAAATAAAGAACTTGCAATAAAAGGAAAGTAAATCTCAGAAAAGTTAGGCAAACACAAACACGAGAGATTTATCCTGGTTCGGTCCTCGTGACCTACATCCAGTCCCCAAGCCACCCGCTTGAGATTTTCCTTATCCTTGATTTTGTACACCCAAAATCACAACCATGCACACCACTTGACAAATCCCCTTTGCCAAATGTGTACACCTTCTCTTCCACCAAGAGAACACCTTCTCTTCCACCAAGAGAACAAACTTCACCTTGTACAACTGCTTCTACACCAAGAAGACACCCGTGTACAATGATTGCTTGAGTATTACAACACTTTCCTATAAGCCTTGGTACTGTATGTGAACGTTGACAAGGTCTAGTATAGGAGAAACTTCAGAGAACTTGACAAGGAAATCAGAATTTGGTGAAGAACTGAAGTGGGAACAGTTTTCAGGATTGGCAGAATTTTTTGATTTAGAAAACTGAAGATTTGGATTGATATTTGGCCTTTGAATTAACCACCCTATTTATAGTTTCACTCTAGGGTAAGTTAGGGTAGTTAATAGGTGCCTTTTGAATGTTCAAACGTTGGGAAACGTTGCACAAAAGACCAACAGTCAGAAACTGCCTATAGTCGACTTGCCTATTGAGTTAGTCGACTATACTCCAAAGGTTAGTTGACTAGGTTTGAGTATAAGTCGACTAGGTCAAGATAAGCTCGAATGACAGGTTTCTGGATAACTGAATCAAGTCGACTGCAACTAACTTTCAAGTCGACTAGACCAGCTATTAGTCGACTAGGGGCAAGGAATTAGTCGACTACAAATGCTATTAGTCGACTATGTTTACTGTCAAGTCGACTAATGCACAAACAGAGAGTTGAGTTTCTTTTGGATACAAGATTAGTCGATTAGGAGTTTGGGTCAAGTCGACTACACAAGTGATTAGTCGACTAATAGGGACTATAAGTCGACTATAAGTGTATGATATGTGTGTGTGTATCTAGGCTTTTGACATGCTATTTCACAATTACAAACCACATTATATCAGCTCTCTTTGGGAGATCTTGATCAAGAAGAACTCTTGATTCGTCGTGTGTTAGAGCCCCAAATGAAATGCTTCACAAAGTCTTCATCAAAACAAGTTCCAACAGTAATAAACTTTTATAATTTTTAGTGTATTACATTCACACCACTTGAATAAGAATTCCTCCTAGAAATTCAATCACTTTGAAAATCAATGAACAAGCATACATAATAAAACCGATATAGGATGTGTTAACGTAGTTACACACACACACACACAACACACACACACACACATCTTTGCTTCTAATTGTACGAAACTAGTACGTCGGAGGAATAATCCAAATAAGAAAACTCTCATGTATATACCATGTGTCTCACATAGTTATAGGTTAAATTACATGATTTATGTTAATCCAATGCCTAAATACAAATAATCTTCACATCACCATACCAAACATGTAAATCAAATCAAAAACACCCATACACATGCCCACACACACATGCAAAGCCCATGTGGTTATCTCATGCATCTAATGCATGCAACAATTCAAACAAAAAAAAGCACATTAATTGTAATGCAAACAAATAATTGATAGTCTAAGAATAGACTATCCAAACATCAAGTAGATTTCAACTCGGTTGAAATCAACAACATAAAAAATTGCATATAAATAGTATAACACAATACAATCAGGCAATCGTCCTCACTCAGACTCATAATACCATGAACTCTAAAGATGAAGAATTTAATGAATCCTATACTTGCCCCAACTTAGACACAGGTTATGAATCGCTATGACACTTGAACCTAGAGCTCTAATACCAATGTAATGACCCTGAATTTCTGCACACCAGTTGCATCGATTAGATTGCAGTCTCATCAAGAACTTTAAAGCAATTATATTATGATACATAACTCAGGCAGTTAAAATATGAATATATAGTAGGAAACATATAAATAGAAATCTGACATAGGAAAGAGATACATGTCATACACAAAGAGTCTTAATATATGAAAACTAAGTCCAAATCTATATACAAAGAAGTCTAAACATATAGATATAAAGTCCAACATCAAATACAAGAAAATCAAAACATGGATACAATAGAAAGACTCTCTATAAAGCACTCTATCCACCTATCAATAGGAAAGAAGACTACCAACATCTCCATCACTCGGCGCCTCTGTGGGCACCCTGCGAATAACCTGAAAAATAATAAATCAACTGGTATTAGAATGCCAACAAGTCTATCCTTAAATGGATACCTTTTGACCATGATCCTGAGGCTGACTCAGTACTAGGTCACGGACATAACTAAGGGAGGTCCACAAATAAGAAAATATAACATTAAAAGAAGCATGATAAACATAAGCTTGGTAAACAACCATAATCAACATGGACATGTACGACAAGGTACTTGATACCCAGCTAAGTCTTACGTGGTAATAGACTATTCAATTTCAATAAGCCAAAACCCCTCCTACGAAGATAATCATTCGCGTTCTCTCTCTCTTACGAATGTCATTTTGGCCAAGGCAACAATCACCAATTTTTGTTTTGATGATTTAAAACTCATGTAGTTATGAGGTACTAAATAAGTTCAAGAGTGTTTAAGTTTTCAGTGTTCAAGAGTTGCAATTTAGTTTCATTCTTTCTCAAAAGGAAGAATTGAAGTACTCAAGTTGATTTAAGTATGGGATTCAAGCTCGGATGATCAAAGCGTAAATTTTTAAGAAGCCCACTTGAAGGAAACTTGAAGATTGAGTAATCCTTGTAAGAATTTAGAATGTTCAAGTTCAGGGTGTTGAATTGATAATCAAGAATACATCACACATACAAAAGATTTTTATCTAGTTTTTGGTTTTCGAACAAACTTGTTTTTCAAATAGCTTATTATACATGTTCAATATTTTTTTTTGTTACAATTTTGTGTCTATACATATCAATTTATTTCATTGTTTGAATTTAGCCAAACTATTATATATATATATATATATATATATATATATATATATATATATATAGTATATTTAAAAATCAGTTAGTATTTTAAGAAATTCTTTATATTTTTTTGGGCTTGGTCGGTCAACCTCCCAATCGATCGTCCTATGCAGAGGTTTCTGCATAACTCCTGGTCGACCTAGCGGTCGACCGTATGTGCACACGGGCATGAACATGTCTATACACGTTTGTCGGCCGACAGATCGATCGACCGCCAAACCTTGGGTTCTCTCTGTTTTTGGTTTGCGGTCGACTGACTGTAGTGCCAAAACTTTCTTACTCTCCGTTTGTGGCTCGATCGACCAACTGGTCGACTGACGGGCAATGACTATTTTTTGGACTGACCGTCCGGTCGACCGTTGACCTATCTCTGCTGCAGCAACAGCTAGTTTTTGAATCTGTTTGCTATTTATATTCAATATTTTAGGGTCTAATCACTTATCTTAAGCCCAGTTTTCTCTTCTAATGACATTTACCTATTGCCTATATATATGGTTCATTTATAGAGGATTATATAACAAGTTTTTATCAAGAGAAAACGAGTTTTATAAGAAAAATGAAGTTTTTGTTTTCAAATTTCAATAGCTCTCAATTCCAAATTAATTTCTACAAGTTTTAAGCTTTAAGTTTATTCTTTTCAACTAAATTTCTCACACAAACTTTTTGAGCTTATTTCTTTATTCTATACTCTAGAAAGTTATATAGAGAGTTTGTGATCTTTGTGGTCACCAAGAGCTTGTAAACTTCATTGGCTTTGTTCTACCCAATATGTAGAGGATTGAAGATTAAAGTTGGTGCTCCGAGTCCTGTGTAGACTATTGTTATTGTGGTTCCTGTGTGAAAATTCTAAGTGGATAGTGCAAATTCTTCATACGGTGAAGGCGGGAATGTAGAGGAGTTGCTCGAACCTCAAAACAAATTGTATATATTTATGATTACTATTTCTCTCACTTTTGCTCATACTTTATTGCACATAGTTTATTTTATTGCTTTCATTGTTCTTTATTCTACTTGCTCCATATTGCTTGCATTATTCATACTTGTCAGTTTTCCTCTTTTAAGGAAGAAGGCAATTGTGCACCTCAACTCTTATTCAAGAGGAATTAAGGGGAGAATTTCTAGAACCCTTAATTGGGAATCTGACTTCACTTCTTATTTTAAGTTGAATATTCTTATTATTATTTTAGTTATTGAAATTTCTGTTGGCCTAGAGGCCTTCCACTCTAGTTTTGATGATGATTAACTCATGTAGTTATGTGTACTAATAATCTTGTGATTTTAGTTTCAGATCATTAATCAAGTTATTAGTAGGTGATTAGCTTCAACAAGATGATTTGGAAGCTTTCACATGTTGATTCAAGAGCCCGAGCGTCAAAGATCATATACAGCAATTGCTCGGTGGATCAAGGAGTTTTGGATCGAGTCTGCTTGGAGATTGCGCTCTACAAGAAGACATCGGTACCATAGTTTAGTTTGTTTTTAGATCCAAATTGTGAAGATTAGAATAGTATGATATGCTCAAGTTCACAAAACACACATGTTTCATATTTTGAATATTAGTTTTCGGTTTTTTGTTTTGGTTTAACCGATCTTGGTTTGCATGAATAGATAGATTCAAAACAAGTTTACATGGTTTAATGTATATTAGATTTTTTCTATATACATGCATGCTAAATTCCTAGACAAACTTAGTTTTGACTTACTTATTCATGTGTTTTATGTTTTGGTATTTTTAACAAAACATATTTTGGAATTAATGTCAAAAATATGGATATATATATATATGTTTCATGTATATAGGATTATATCCATATACATCATGCCTAAATGTTGTTTAATATCATGTTTTTGTATTTGGATGAGTTTTGGACAAAACGTATTTTCTATTCAAAAATCCAAGTTTTTAGAAAATACAGTTTTTGGTTTTGGGAAAATTTCTATAACAAAAAAATAGTTCAAAATGTTTGAGATTTGTGTTAAACTTTTTAACACAAGTTTGTATTTTAATATAAAATGAGAAAACTATTTTTGTGGAATTTTAGAGATTTTATGGGAATTTTTCAAGTCTTTAAAAACCCAGTTTTCCCTGATCTACAGCTGCCAGGCTAGGCCGGTCGACCGTAGCGGTCGACCGACGTGCACGGATACGTGCACGCTGGCTGCCCCTTTAGGCGGTCGACCGCACGGTCGACCGACTGAGAGCAGGTTGCTCTCTGTTTGTTTCGGTCGACCGGACGATCGACCGCCCAGAGAGCCGTTGCTCTCTGGTTCTGGGGACGGTCGACCGCACGGTCGACCGGTAGCTGCCAACGGTCAAAAATTGACCGTTGGACGGTCGACCGACCGGTCGACCGGTAGGTCATTTTTGGCAGTTTCTGCTGCCAACAGCTAGTTTTCCAAATGGGCTATAAATACACCATTGGAAAGAGTTTTTCTATAAGATTTTTTATGCGAATTTTTCCTGACTCTCTAGTGTTTTCACAGCAATCAAAAGAAGTTTTTGGGCTTTAAATTGTTCAATCTATTTGGTGTTTTGATAGGGTTTGAAAAATCAAGAAAGGGTTTTTGGGAAAAGATTTTGATTCAACTTCTTCATCTTGGTTTCTAGTTTTTCCCAAAAATTTTCTTTGTGTTTTTGATTTCCATTCCTTTGGTTTTCTCCACACTTGAGCTACATCTACTATCTCATTCTATAGGATCTTTGTGCGGGAAAGAAATTGTTTGTGGTTGTTGTTTAGACCACCAAGTTGAAAACCCTATCTTTGCTTGGGTTTGTGCCTTTCCCTCATTGTGTTGAGAAGGTTGTGCATTTGGGTTGTATCCCTCAAGTGGTGAGGTGATCCTTGTGTTGTTTTGTGCTAATCCCTCAAGTTGTGAGGTGATTGTTTGTTGGCTTGGAATTGTGCCTGAAGGAGGAGGTTGTGTTTGTAAGGAGAGGAGTTGGGTACTCCTTGTAATTGTTATTGCCCCAAATCCTCGGTGGAGGTTCCCTTGTGGGAGTCCTTTGTTGACAAGCTAGTGGACTTAAAATCCTTCTGGGTGAAGGCGGGGATGTAGAGCTGGGTGCTCGAACCTCAAAACATATCTTGTTATTTGCGCTTGATCCCTTGGCTCTTACTCTCTCTCTTATTTTGTGCCTTGCATCAATTCATATTGCTCATTCATAATTATTTGCTTGGCTTGTTTGAGTGTGCATCTCTTGTTAATTACAATTAGTTTTTAAATTTCGCATTAAGTTCATTAGATTAGCATTATCACCTATTCACCCCCCTCTAGGTGATTTTCAATTGGTATCAGAGCCTCCGCTCCTGATATTTAGGTTTAACCACCTAGGAGTGAGATCTTTGGTTTGCTAATCTTCATTTGCATTTTTTATTTGCACACATTTAGTTTACACTCATGGATAGCCCTCCTATGTTTGACTTTTTTAGACTTGATGTTTGGAAGACCAATATGAGTAGTCATTTGAAAAACCTAGGACATCTAGTTTATCAAGCCACTACTAATGAATCTGACCCAAATCATAGCAAGTATAAAAAGGCAAATGCATTAGCACTTAAAACACTTAGAGCATCTCTTAATGAAGATCTTTTACTGGTGTTTGATCATTATGATTCGGCTTTTGTAGTTTGGAGCATATTGACTTCTCCCGAGCTACCAAGGATTATCAACAAGTTGAGGAGATCTAGGAGAGTCAAGTCCGACGAGCATTGCCTTATAGTCCAAGGGAAAGACTCCCTTGAGGTACAATCGGATTTTCTATTAGATGATTGCTCTAGTTCCTATTGCGATGGTTGTTTAGAAGCTCAAACCTTAAATATGGAACTTGCCACAAAGCTTGAAAATTTTTTGAAAAAAACATAATCTTTTGAAAAAGAATAATCTTGAACAAAAAGAAGAAATGAAGGATTTGTGCTCAACTTTTGAATCGATTTTGCAAGAGAAGGAAGAGATTACTAGTGAACGTGACTCACTAAGATCTCAACTAGACCTTGCCCTAAAAGAGATTGATGTTTTGAAAAACAAAAATGATTGTGATGATGTTATGAAAAACAATGAGGTTTTATCTTCAAAATTGGATTTTGTTTTAAAAGATAAAATTGTTTTGAAAAATGAAATTGATTTCATTACAAAAGAATTGGATTTAGTTTTAAAGAAAAATGAATCTTTGAAAATTGATATTGATTCTCATGTGTGCCATACTAGTGTAGCTTCTTCTTCTAGCACACCTTTTGCATGCTCCACTTTATCTTCAACTATTGAAAATGATATAAATGTTTTGAAGAAAAGTGTTGATTGTTTGGGCTCCACTTTGAGCCAATGTGCTTTGAATCATACACGCTTGGAAACCTTGGTTCGTAAGAAACAAGTTCCATCTTTGCATGCACACCCATCACGGCATACACATGCTTCCCACGGTCACCACCATCACATGTATGCCCATGTGTACACATGTACACATTGTGGTCGAAAAGGCCACCTTGCTATGATCGTTTACATATTGAAAATTTAGCAAATAATCTTGTTTGGGTTAGGAGAGATACTAACCCCTATGGACCCAAAAGAAAATGGGTACCAAAGACCACCCCTAAAATATTTGATGTAGGTGTGGGCTCTCGCATCACGTGAGAGTGGCGGTGCCTTGAAGTGGATGCGTTCCGTGCTTAAAAGAAAACAAATTTGGATGCATCACTTTCAAGGGAAGTTTGGTGGAGGAGGACCACTATTGGTTTGGAGAACTAGAGAGGTGCCCTCATCGGTTTTAGTATCGATCTCTAACTCCCGTTTACATTTGCATGCTTTTCACGTTCATCATTTTATAGCATGTCATGTTTCATTGTTTATTATGATTATGCCATGTGATTTAGATTAGTGATATACATGTTTAGTTACTTGAGACACCCATGGACCTATCTTTGTGTTCTCACTTTGTTTTTAAACTAATATATATGCTCTAGATCTAATGCACATGCATACACATGATGATCATATGTGTTTATGATTCTTGTTTTGATATCTCATGTTTTGATGTTTAGAGTTTATTATGTTAAATGACATGATTCCTAGATCATTGACATAAATGCATAGCTTTTGAGATCACCCATGTTTATATGGACCCATATGTTGTGTTCTCACCATTTGTTTAGCTATTATGTATATCATGATTCTAATAGCATGTGGATTTACATAATGATCATATTTATGATTTCATGTTGATTTATATCCCGTTTTATGCTTAATGATTTGATTACTTGTTTAGATGTTAGTTTTCATTAAGATTAAAATTTATACTTGTACATAAAATGGGTCACAAATAAATCTTTATATATGTTTGTGCTTGGATGCTTATTTGTACCCATTAGATGTGCTAGTATAATCTAGTTTTGATGATTCATGCATTCTAGCTTGTATTCCCTATTTTGGACATGTTTTATGATCATGTGTTTTCACTTCATGTATATGTTTATTTTGCCAAACTTTAAGATATACATGTATACCCCTTGAGTCATTTGCTTTTCATGCAAATCTTTATTATGGACTCAAATTGTGTTTAGGGATATGTATGTATACTTTTTGTGTTGTCAAAACATACATATGCCTTGAAGTTTAAATCGTTTTAATGATTTTCATGTTTTAGGTGATTTCAATTTGGTAATGAAAATCTAGTTTTTCATATTTTCATGTTCTTAAGGAATTTCATATGAGCTTAATGAATATTTTCATGTTGATATGTGTCACATTATACTTGTACACTCACTTTATTAGTTTACTCATGATTTGTTTTCATGAGACTATGATACGGGCTTTATGGACTTTGAGTGTTTAGTGATCATGTGATTTACATGTGTTTCATGAAAAATATTTATGTTTATTCCTTGCTTGAAGGATTTCGTACTAGTTAACAAGATTTCCCATTTCACTAGTTCGTATTCTTCTTATGGTAGAGATTTTCAAACGTACTCTATTTTCAAACCTATTTTTGAAAACTCCTACCTTCAAAGGGTGGTTGGATGGGAGATCATGCTCATGTTTGCCTTATAATAAAAATCATTTTAAACTTGAACATGTTTGGGAGGCTAGGTAATATGAGATATACACTTGATCATTATTGTTGTTTCAATTGGTATCATTGAAATTCTTTCAATTGGTATCAATATTGACATTTTTGTATACTCATATATTTTTTGTATATGTATGCTTGCACTTCAAAGAGTATCAATTTTAATTGGTATCTAATTTTCATACATATATATGTTTTTATTTGTGCTTATTATATTCATATATCTTAGAGCACAAATTTTGATCATGATAAAGCTTGTTTTATAATGACTATCTTGTTTCAATTGACTAGTTTTCAATTGGTATCCATATACAAGCTTGCATGTTTTTATTCGGTAATTCATAAAGAGGGAGAAAAATTGTATTTCATTTTTCAATTGGTATTGATTTCCACTCCCATACTTTATGATTGAAAATTTCAATTGGTATCATATGTTCAAAATGAAAAATATTTACAATTGGTATCAAAATCCTTGTTTAGAAATTCAAAATTTGTTATGTTTAATTTCAATTGGTATCAAGACTGTTTCTTATAAATGGTATCAATATTTTTATGTTTCCTTTAAATTGGTATCAAAATGCTACTTTGACATATTTTCAATTGATATCTTAATTGATAGTCACCCCTATTTGGGTTTTGTTTTGTTTTAGACAAAGGGGGAGAACATTGTCTTTATTAACCCTTTGTTGATTCATGTTTTCGAACAAAAAGGGGGAGAAAAATTTATTGATTTGGTTTTACTTTTACCCCTTATTGATGAGTGTTTCTTTGTATTAAAAAGGGGGAGAAGATTTTATTTTGTTTTGGTTTTTACCCCTTTATTGATGATTGACAAAAAGGGGGAGAATTATTTGAGAAGTTTATATATGCATGTTTATGTTTTGCATATATTAAGTTTAATTTAGTTTAACTTTAATTGGTATTTAGAGCATGTTTTGTTTTTAAACATTTCATTGGTATCTAGAGCCATTTATTGTTTATGCATGAATTAAGGGGGAGCTTCTTTGAAGCTTAACTTTGATCCATGCATATATAACTCCATGAGTTTTGTCATCGTCAAAAAGGGGAAGATTGTTGGCCCAGAGGCCTTCCACTCTAGTTTTGATGATGATTAACTCATGTAGTTATGTGTACTAATAATCTTGTGATTTTAGTTTCAGATCATTAATCAAGTTATTAGTAGGTGATTAGCTTCAACAAGATGATTTGGAAGCTTTCACATGTTGATTCAAGAGCCCGAGCGTCAAAGATCATATACATCAATTGCTCGGTGGATCAAGGAGTTTTGGATCGAGTCGGCTTGGAGATTGCGCTCTACAAGAAGACATCGGTACCATAATTTAGTTTTGTGTTTAGATCCAAATTGTAAAGATTAGAATAGTATGATATGCTCAAGTTCACAAAACATACACGTTCATGTTTTGAATATTGGTTTTCGATTTTCCGTTTTTGGTTTAACCGATCTTAGTTTGCATGAATAGATAGATTCAAAACAAGTTTACATGGTTTAATGTATATTAGATTTGTTCTATATAGATGCATGCTAAATTTCCTAGACAAACTTAGTTTTGACTTACTTATTCATGTGTTTTATGTTTTGGTATTTTTAACAAAACATATTTTAGAATTAATGTCAAAAACATGGATATATATATGTTTCATGTATATAGGATTATATCCATATACATCATGCCTAAATGTTGTTTAATATCATGTTTTGTATTTGGATGAGTTTTGGACAAAACGTATTTTCTATTTAAAAATCCAAGTTTTTAGAAAATACAGTTTTTGGTTTTTGGCAAAATTTTTATAACACAAAAATAGTTCAAAATGTTTGAGATTTGTGTTAAACTTTTAACACAAGTTTGTATTTTAATATAAAATGAGAAAACTATTTTTGTGGAATTTTAGAGATTTTATGAGAATTTTTTAAGTCTTTAAAAAACCAGTTTTTCCCTGATCTGCAGCTGCAGGCTAGGCCGGTCGACCGTAGCGGTCGACCGACGTGCACAGATACGTGCACGCTGGCTGCCCCTTTAGCCGGTCGACCGCACGGTCGACCGACTGAGAGCAGGTTGCTCTCTGTTTGTTTCGGTCGACCGGACGGTCGACCGCCCAGAGAGCCGTTGCTCTCTGGTTCTGGGGACGGTCGACCGCACGGTCGACCGGTAGCTGCCAACGGTCAAAAATTGACCGTTGGACGGTCGACCGACCGGTCGACCGGTAGGTCATTTTTGGCAGTTTCTGCTGCCAACGGCTAGTTTTCCAAATGGGCTATAAATACCCCATTGGAAAGAGTTTTTCTATAAGATTTTTTGTGCGAATTTTTCCTGACTCTCTAGTGTTTTCACAACAATCGAAAGAAGTTTTTGGCTTTAAGTTGTTCAATCTATTTGGTGTTTTTACTAGGGTTTGGAAAATCAAGAAAGGGTTTTTGGGAAAAGATTTTGATTCAACTTCTTCATCTTGGTTTCTAGTTTTTCCCAAAGATTTTCTTTGAGTTTTTGATTTCCATTCCTTTGGTTTTCTCCACACTTGAGCTACATCTGCTATCTCATTCTATAGGATCTTTGTGTGGGAAAGAAATTGTTTGTTTTTTGTTGTTTAGACCACCAAGTTGAAAAAACCTATCTTTGCTTGGCTTTGTGCCTTTCCCTCATTGTGTTGAGGAGGTTGTGCATTTGGGTTGTATCTCTCAAGTGGTGAGGTGATCTTGTGTTGCTTTGTGCTAATCCCTCAAGTTGTGAGGTAATTGTTTGTTGGCTTGGAATTGTGCCTGAAGGAGGAGGTTGTGTTTGTAAGGAGAGGAGTTGGGTACTCCTTGTAATTGTTATTGCCCCAAATCCTCGGTGGAGGTTCCCTTTGTGGGAGTCCTTTGTGGACAAGCTAGTGGACTTAAAATCCTTCTGGGTGAAGGCGGGGATGTAGAGCTGGGTGCTCGAACCTCGAAACATATCTTGTTGTTTGCGCTTTATCCCTTGGCTCTTACTCTCTCTCTTTACTTTGTGTCTTGCATCAATTCATATTGTTCATTCATAATTATTTGCTTGGCTTGTTTGAGTGTGCATCTCTTGTTAATTGTAATTAGTTTTAAATCCGCATTAAGTTCATTAGATTAGCATTATCACCTATTCACCCCCCTCTAGGTGATTTTCAATTTCTACATTAGATTAGCATTTCACCTATTCACCCCCTCTAGGTGACTTTCATGTCGATATTCACATTCTTCCCCTCCTATGAAATCTCATTTACGTTCTCCCACTCCTATGAATGAAAACAAGAATGGAAACACAAACCATTATCATATTCAACACATGAATTGATTTCAAACACGCTACCATTAGTATCAATTGCAATTCATTCCCCTCTATAAAAGGTTTCAAATAACACATGAAGCATAGTCTAAATTATTAATCAAGCATAATGATTAAATACATGCTTCAAATCATAAAACTCATATGAAACACAAGCCATAATCATATATATGAAATATGAATTTATAGTCATCACACCAAGCAAGGTATAACCTACAATTAATCATAATGAATAGATTCTATTTCAAAATATGGGATCCAACTCATCATTCATGTATATGAACCTATTAAACACATGGTGAGCATATATGAATCTCCTATAAAACTCAACATGCTATAATACAAAGCTTACAACTTTAGTTCATCCATTCTCTAGATCCTATGGTTCTGTGCCATTCAATACTAGAATAGGTGTAATGCCTCAATCCCACTGATACAGGACGCTACGATGATGTACATATGCAAGGCGAATATACCCTCACGTACGTACGCTAAGTCTCAGTATAGGAAAATAAATACGCCATACACAACTATTCCAACATTAAATAAGTATAAGAATATCTGTAAAAAGGGTTAGTGATCACAATTAGATATGAAAATAGGGATAAATATGGAAATAAAGACTGAATAATAAAAATACCTATAAATATCATAATTGCCGAGTCTTCTATTAATATCCCGTGGAAAATCAGATGCTCGTTATCTCGGAGCTCCAACTTCGACACGCAAACCAGGGTCGTCAGAAAACGAGCTAGTGAGTGGTAAAATAAAAGAAGTAGTAACGTACAATATAGTAGTAGTACAATTACGATACTATATAATACACATTTAAATACCAGTGATATAATATAATTATACTAACAATTGAGATATATGCATAAATATAAACAAGTGTCATATTAACACTATGACATTATAAATGCCTAGCATGTTACAACGGCATTAGTTTTAGCATATTATCTAATTATATAACAATAATATCAATTAATATTATAGAGAAGAGTGTTATATATCACCATCCTTATATTATTATGTTCTTATAATCAGTAGGAGTTATGTCATATATATAGTATGATCAATATGAGTAATAAGATACAATATTTAATTATATATTAATAAAAATTAAGTTATTTAATGAATATGTATTAAGTCTTAATTATAGTATATTTATTGTTTAAACTAATGTTAATAGTAGCATGATGGTATCAGGATAAAAATATTTATATATGAATACATGGAAAAGAGAATACATATAAGACAGAGTATATGTGTACTGAATAATATGTCTCCATATGAAGTGCATAGCATACATATGACATGACGGTGGATAAGATATCATGAAGTGTAACAAGTATAAATGAATAATGATATACATGTATCGAGTAAGTCATGTTATTTAGATAATAATAACAATCAGTACTGCCTGATATTTTAATCAATTTTTTCCAGCATTCTATACCACTGACAGTTCATACTGTACCCCGTACATTAGCTGAACCCATCTGAACATGGCATACGCGTATCATTATTCGAACCAGAGAGTGACCAAATAACAATCGTTATCAATGTCACTATTGTTTATACTGTTTTATTATGTTAATTGAAAACTCAATGCTCAAGGAGCTATAATTGAGTAGGTGTATCCCATGTATACCCGGGATCATGGCCTTAAATAAGCCACTGGCTACTGAGAACAGGACCGGTCCGCTAAGGCGAAACAAGTAACAGAAAATAGAAGCTTAATGAGCTGTAATAGATTGTAGCCAGCACTACCACGTCCCCTACAGTGGGACTATAATGGATCCAGACATCCACCTGAATAGATCCAATCAACTGCCAACTCTCCCCTATCCCATGTTATATTTACTATATTTAAACTACACAATGTATTAGGAATAAGAACAGTGCATGATACATGTAACACGATAAGAGGACATGAGCTTGTTGATAGCATAAAACAAGATAATAGGAAATAAGAGATATGGATTCTAGAGATGGCCCCCATGGCTTAGATTCAAGTGGCACTTAATTTCATACTCCGTATATCAACAGCTAACATGTCCAGTAACAGAAATATCTTATCAATATCAGGATTACAGGATAAACATGCAATATTCTTATAATAGTACTATAAGACTATGCAAGAAACTTTAATACATATAAGAAGAACATTGATCCATGCAACAAAAACAGTGATCCATGCAATAGGAATATAAGAATGATCCAAACATGTATACAGGTGAATCTATATAACAATGAGATATAAATGAAATAATAATATCTCATGTAATACAAGATCCATATAACAAGTCTACAAGTACATGAAATAACAGTGTGCAGTATAACAAGTATCTGCAATAACAGTATCCCATGTCCTAGAGTATCCATATAACATTAATACTAATACATGTAAGAACAGTGGCCGTATAATAGTGATACAGTACATGAAATAATAGTGTCTAGAAGCATGATGTAACAGTATCTAATGTATCAGTAATTAGTCCGATAAGGTGCAGTGTCAGGATGCCAAATGTAACGTGGATATATGTTAATATATCTACAGATATATCAGTATTTGCTATACCACTTTTATGTTATTATTGATAGATATCATATTGACATCCCCGAGCTTCCAAGGATCATCAACAAATTGAGGAGATCTAGGAGAGACAAGTCCGACGAGCATTGCCTCATGGTCCAAGGGAAAGACTCCCTTGAGGTACAATCGGATTCTCAACTAGATGATAGCTCTAGTTCCTATTGCCATGGTTGTTTTGAAGTTCAAACTTTAAATATGGAACTGCTCAAAAGCTTGAAAATTTTGTGGAAAAACATGACCTTTTGAAAATGAATCATTTTGAATTAAAAGAAGAAATGAAGGATTTTTGCTTAACTTTTGAATCGGTTTTGCAAGAGAAGGAAGAGATTACTAGTGAACGTGACTCACTAAGATCTCAACTAGACCTTGCCCTAAAAGAGATTGATGTTTTGAAAAGTAAAAATGATTGTGATGATGTTGTGAAAAACAATGAGGTTTTATCTTCAAAATTGGATTTTGTTTTAAAAGATAACCTTGCATTGAAAAATGAAATTGATTTCATTACAAAAGAATTGGATTTGGTTTTGAAGAAAAATGAATCTTTAAAAATTGATATAGATTCTCATGTTTGCCATGCTAGTGTAGATTCACCTAGCACATTCATTGCATGCTCCACTTTTCTTCTACTATTGAAAATGACATAAATATTTTGAAGAAAAGTGTAGATTGTTTGGGCTCCACTTGAGCCAATGTACTTTGAATCATACACGCTTGGAAACCTTGATTCGCAAGAAACAAGTTCCATCTTTACATGTACACCTATCACGGCATACACATGCTCATCACGGACACAACCATAACATGTATGCTCATGTGTACACTTGTACACATTGTGGTCGAAAAGGCCACCTTGCTAGATTTTGCTATGATCGTTTACATGTTGAAAATTTAGCAAATAATCTAATTTGGGTTAGGAGAGATACTAACCCTATGGACCCAAAAGAAAATGGGTACCAAAGATCACCCCTAAAATTTTTGATGTAGGTGTGGGCTCTCACATCACGTGAGAGTAGCGGTGCCTTGAAGTGGATGCGTTCCGTGCTTAAAGAAAACAATTTGGATGCATCACTTTCAAGGGGAGTTTGGTGGAGAGGACCACCATTGGTTTGGAGAACTAGAGAGGTGCCTTCATCGGTTTTGGTATTGATCTCTAACTCCCGTTTTATTTACATGCTTTCACATCATTGATTTATAGCATGTCATGTTTTAAAGCTCATTATGATTGTGCCATGTGATTTAGATTAGTGATATACATGTTTAGTTATTTGAGACACCCATGGACCTATCTTTGTGTTCTCACTTTGTTTTTAAACTAATATGTATGCCCTAGATCTAATGCACATGCTTACACATGATGATCATATGTGTTTATGATTCTTGTTTTGATATCTCATGTTTTTGATGTTTAGAGTTTATTATGTTAAATGCCATGATTCTTAGATCATTGACATGCATGTATAACTTTTGAGATCACCCATGTTTTATTGGACCCATATGTTGTGTTCTCACCATTTGTTTAGCTATTATGTATATCATGATTCTAATAGCATGTGGATTTACATAATGATCATGTTTATGATTTTTATGTTGATTTATATCTCATTTTATGCTTAATGATTTGATTACTTGTTTAGATGTTAGTTTTCATTAAGACTAGAATTTATACTTGTACATATAGTGGGACACAAATAAATCTTTATATATGTTTGTGCTTGGATGCTTATTTGTACCCATTAGATGTGCTAGTATAGTCTAGTTTTGATGATTCATGCATTCTAACTTATATCCCTATTTTGGACATGTTTTATGATCATGTGTTTTAACTTCATGTATATGTCTATCTTGTCCAAACTATTGATTATACATGTACATCCTTTGAGCCACGTGCCCTCATGCATATACTTGTGGACTCATTATGTTTAGGATATGTATGTATACTTTAGTTTGTACATGACATACATATACCTTGAAGTTTAAATCGTTTTGATGAGTTTCATGTTTTAGGTAATCTCAATTGGTAATGAAAATCTAGTTTTTCATGTTTTCATGTTTTTAAGGAATTTCATATGAGCTTAATTGAATATTTTCATGTTGATATGTGTCACATTATACTTGTACACTCACTTTATTAGTTTACTCATGATTTGTTTTCATGAGACTATGATATGGGCTTTATGGTTTTTGAGTGTTTAGTGATCATGTGAATTACATGTGTTTCATGAAAAATAACATTTATGTTTTATTCCTTTCTTGAAGGATTTCGTACTAGTTAACAAGATTTCCCATTTAACTAGTTCGTATTCTTCTTATGGTAGAGATTTTCAAACGTACTCTATTTTCAAACCTATTTTTGAAAACCCCTACCTTCTAAAGGTGGTTGGATGGGAGATCATGATCATGTATGCCTTATAGTGAAAATCATTTTAAACTTGAACATGATTGGGAGGCTAGGTAATATGATGTATACACATGATCATTATTGTTGTTTCAATTGATATCATTGAAATTCTTTCAATTGGTATCAATATTGACATTTTTGTATACTCATATATTTTGTATATGTATGCTTGCACTTCAAAGAGTATCAATTTCAATTGGTATCTAATTTTCATACATATATATGTTTTTATTTGTGCTTATTATATTCATATATCTTAGAGCACAAATTTTGATCATGATAAAGCTTGTTTTATAATGACTATCTTGTTTCAATTGACAAGTTTTCAATTGGTATCCATATACAAGCTTTGCATGTTTTTAGTTGGTAATTCATAAAGAGGGAGAAAATTGTATTTCATCTTTCAATTGGTATTTGATTTCCACTCCCATACTTTATGATTGAAATTTTTAATTTGGTATCATATGTTCAAAATGAAAAATATTTACAATTGGTATCAAAATCCTTGTTTAGAAATTCAAAATTTGTTATGTTTAATTTCACTTGGTATCAAGATTGTTTTCTTATAATTGGTATCAATTTTTTATGTTTCCTTTAAATTGGTATCAAGATGCTACTTTGACATATTTTCAATTGATATCTTAATTAATAGTCACCCCTATTTGGTTTTGTTTTTGTTTTAGACAAAGGGGGAGAACATTGTCTTTATTAACCCTTTTGTTGATTCATGGTTTCGAACAAAAAGGGGGAGAAAAATTTATTGATTTGGTCTTGCTTTTACCCCTTATTGATAAGTATTTCTTTGTATTAAAAAGGGGAAGAAGATTTTGTTTGTTTTGGTTTTTACCCCTTTATTGATGATTGACAAAAAGGGGGAGAATTATTTGAGAAGTTTTATATATGCATGTTTTTATATATGCATGTTTATGTTTTGCATATATTAAGTTTAATTTAGTTTAATTTTAATTGGTATCTAGAGCATGTTTTGTTTTTAAACATTTCATTGGTATCTAGAGCCATTTATTGTTTATGCATGATTATACATTGTCATTCATTGCATATTTATGTTATTTGTTTTATGCATGAGTTAAGGGGGAGCTTCTTTGAAGCTTAACTTTGATCCATGTATATATAACTCCATGAACTTTGTCATCATCAAAAAGGGCGAGATTGTTGGCCTAGAGGCCTTCCACTCTAGTTTTGATGATGATTAACTCATATAGTTATGTGTACTAATAATCTTGTGATTTTAGTTTCAGATCATTAATCAAGTTATTAGTAGGTGATTAGCTTCAACAAGATGATTTGGAAGCTTTCACATGTTGATTCAAGAGCCCGAGCGTCAAAGATCATATATAACACTTGCTCGGTGGATCAAGGAGTTTTGGATCGAGTCGGCTTGGAGACGGCGCTCTACAAGAAGACATCGGTACCTAGTTTAGTTTTGAGTTTAAATCCAAATTGTAAAGATTAGAATAGTATGATATGCTCAAGTTCACAACACACACACGTTTCATGTTTTGAATATTAGTTTTCGATTTTTCCATTTTTGGTTTAACCGATCTTGGTTTCATGAATAGATAGTTTCAAAACAAGTTTACATGGTTTAATGTATATTAGAATTCTTCAATATACATGCATGCTTAACTTCCTAGACAAACTTAGTTTTGACTTACTTATTCATGTGGTTTATGTTTTGGTATTTTTAACAAACATATTTTGGAATTAAAGTCAAAAATATGGATATATATATGTTTCATGTATATAGGATTATATCCATATACATCATACCTAAATGTTGTTTAATATCATGTTTTTGTATTTGGATGAGTTTTGGACAAAATGTATTTTCTATTCAAAAATCCAAGTTTTAGAAAATACAGTTTTTGATTTTTGGTAAAACTTATAAGACACAAAAATGTTTTAAAATGTTTGTTATTTGTGATGAAATTTTTGTCACAAGTTTATATTTCAATATACAATGTCAAAACAAGTTTATTGGAGTGTTTAGTTAAGATAAAAGAATTTTTATCTATATTTTTACTAGTTGCTTCAGACCCAGAACTGGCTGACAGGCCAGGTCGGCCGACCGCACGGTCGACCGTACCAAGGGCCGGTCGACCGTGCGGTCGACCGACGTGCACAGGGCTGTGCACGTCTGGCAGCCCAGTGGGCCGGTCGACCGGGCGGTCGACCGGAACTGAGAGCAGTGCTCTCTATTCTTTTCGATCGTCCGGGCGGTCGACCGGGATGGTGCCTACGGTCAAATCCGACCGTGGGCCGGTCGACCGGGTAGTTCTGTTTTGGCAGAAATTGCTGCCAACGGCTATATTTTTCTGGGGGCTATAAATTCCCCGTTAATGGCCAGTTTTCTATAAGATTTTTTGTGCGAATTTTTCCTGACTCTCTAGTGTTTTCACAGCAATCAAAAGAAGTTTTTGGGCTTTTAATTGATCAATCTATTTTGTATTTTTGCTAGGGTTTGAAAAATCAAGAAAGGATTTTGGGAAAAGATTTTGATTCAACTTCTTCATCTTTGTTTCTAGTTTTTCCCAAAGATTTTCTTTGAGTTTTGATTTCCATTCTTTGGTTTTCTCCACACTTGAGCTACATCTACTATCTTATTCTATAGGATCTTTGTATGGGAAAAGAGATTGTTTGTGGTTGTTTGTTTAGACCATCAAGTTGAAAACCCTATCTTTGCTTGGCTTTGTGCCTTTCCCTCATTGTGTTGAGGAGGTTGTGCATTTGGGTTGTATCCCTCAAGTGGTGAGGTGATCCTTGTGTTGCTTTGTGCTAATCCCTCAAGTTGTGAGGTGATTGTTTGTTAGCTTGGAGTTGTGCCTCAAGGAGAAGGTTGTGTTTGTAAGGAGAGGAGTTGGGTGCTCCTTGTAATTTTTATTGCCCCAAATCCTCGGTGGGGGTTCCCTTTGTGGGAGTCCTTTGTGGACAAGCTAGTGGACTTAAAATCCTTCTGGGTGAAGGCGGGGATGTAGAGCTGGGTGCTCGAACCTCGAAAACATATCTTATTGTTTGCGCTTGATCCCTTGGCTCTTACTCTCTTTCACTTTACTTTGTGCCTTGCATCATTCATATTGTTCATTCATAATTATTTGCTTGGCTTGTTTTAGTGTGCATCTCTTGTCAATTGCAATTAGTTTTTAAATTCTGCATTAAGTTCATTAGATTAGCATTATCATCTATTCACCCCCCTCTAGGTGATTTTCAAGAGAGACCTCTCGGTCGACCATGCGATCGATCGACATTGGTCATATTTTTTACTGTTAGGGATTGTCGGTCGATCGGGTGGTCGACCAATGAAACTCGAGAGTTCTACAGGGACAGGTGGTCGATCGGTCGATCTCCTAACTCTCATAGGCTGTGCATGTTGGTGCACATCGATCGACCGCTCGATCGACTGATAAAGCAAATGTGCTCTGCGGTCGGTCGATCGTGCGATCGACCGGCTCAGCCCAAAAATCATATAATATGAAACATTTAAACATCTTTTTAAATCTAAATAAATATCAATAAATTTCTAAAAATACACCTAAAGAGGGATGAATAGGTGTATGGCTAATCTATTGACAAATGATGCGGAATTAAAAACTAATTGCAATACACCAAGTGTAACCAAATAGTATAGTTAAATTTCTGGTGATGGGACTCTGGACTATCTTATCTAAATTTCTCTAAATAAGAGTTGAGGTGCTATATGAAGCTCTCTTTGTTCAACACTAGTGAAGCACACAATCAATACCAAGCATATATATGACATGAACAATGTGATGCAATGCAAGATATAAGAGAGAGAGAGTTTAGAGATAGTGGATCAATCGCAAACACCGAGATATGTTCGAGGTTCGAGCAACTGCTCTACGTCCCTGCCTTCACATAGAAGGATTTCCATATATGTCCACACAGGACCTCCCATATAGGAATCCTCCACTGAGGATTTGGTAAATACAAACTAGGAGTACTCAACTCCTCTCTCCAACAAATCAACCTCTACACAAGAGGTTAGGCACAACAATAATCACCTCGCACAAGAGGGATAACGCATTAAGCCAAACAACAATCACCTCCTCACTGAGAGGGACAAAGCACAAAGTCAAAACTCCACCACAATTACCTCTACACAAGAAGGATAACAATAAACCCAAAGCTCAACCTTCTCTACACTTGAGGGAAAGGTGATTGCACACATTTATTGCATTATTCTTTATTACATTTTCACATTTATCATATATTAAATATGCCAAATTCTTGTCTTAAATGTCTATTTTCAGAAGATAATCATGGGGAGAAAGAGGATAAAATCAATTAAATATAAGTTAAATTCAGATTTAACTAGATCTATTTGGTTAAAGGAGGATGATCCTAAATCTAATTGGTTAAATTTAGTTTTTTGTGAATCAAGTGGTTAAATCTAAAGATGAACTGAGGATAACATCAAATATAGAGTCCAAATCCAAAGAGATAAATGGATAGAGAGAAGATCAAGATGAGAGGAAACAAATTTGACTCAGATTCTGACTGGATACATTTTAGTATTTGAATCATAACTTTCGCTACCATAATTCAATATAATGATTCAAGATGATCCAGAAAGAAGACTTAAAGGGCTACAACTCTTTAGTTGATCACTATTTCTATTTCTATCATTTGATAAGTTATATTCAGCAATCCACAGGCCAATAAGCTACAGATCAGAACTGAATATTCACATCAAATAAAGTATGGAGATAAGGGAGGATTCAAATTCAGAAATTTCCAACTTCGCCTATCTTCATACTCCTCTAACCTTAGCATTTCTCCTATAGATACCTGCAATCTTAAAGGCAAAGGAGTACGACCAAGCAGAAAGTATAATTTAGGCTATTCTGTAGTTTGTAACTTAGATTTTTAGTTTTCTTTTATGTAATTTTTATTTTCTTTATGTAACTGAGAGGAGAGGAGATTTTCATGGAGAAATGAGAACAAGCTTGTACTGAGGGTGACACCGGTGTAAGTAATCTTTTCTTCCATTGTTATTTGAATTGAATCGAAATGTTTTTCTTTCTATTCTTGTTTTTGTTTGCTTCCCTCTTCTGTGTTTGTGAATCCAAATGAGTCTGATAGCCTCGAAGTTGCTTTGCCTTGAAAGTGCCGTTGATGGCTTATGGTGATGGATATCCATTTCAATGGTAGGGCAATTTGCCCCTTCATTTTATAGTGTAAATCGGGAATGGGGAAGATCCTATTTGTCATACTTCGCTCGCCTTCAAACATAGGTACATCGTCGATATGGGTTAAAGGTAAGCAGTTGCCGAATAGGTAAGCAAGTTTTTTAGGTTTTAATTTTCTTTTCGTTTAATTTTAGTTCAAATTACCAATATCACAATTTTCCAAATCTCTTTCACTCTTTTTCAATTTCTTTATACATATCCAATTTATTTCTCCACCTTCTCTATCTACCACTTTCTTCCTAACTTAACTTTAACTATTTTTCATTTTGTTTGAAAAGAACTAATAGAAGAACTTTAATCATTCTTTGTAACCTAAAAGAGAACTTACTAAAAAATCTTCCATCGCTAGTCTCTCCTTGTGGATCACAACCCGCATAGCCACTTGCTATAGCGTAGTATTGAGAACTTGCATTCCTTATTCTTAAGTTCTAAAATTCTGTATTTTGTGTAGGAAAAAACCTCAATCAAATTTGGCGCCGTTGTCGGGGAGGGACGGTAAGTTATTTTATTTTCAGATTTATATTTTGGTTAACTTTCTTCTTTGTTCTTGGTGTACAGGTTTAAGAAGAAAATATTTGTTACAGTGGACATATAAGTGGCCCTAGACTCTGCTCTAGAAAGCAGAGCCAGAAGAAGCCTCAGATTTGCTACATTCTAGTGACAATCTGAGTGAACAACTAACCTATATTTTGCAGGTTGACTGAATTGCAAAGCTAAAATTCTATAGTGATTTATTTCCTTGTTTATCTCACTATACTTACTTTCTAACCTTAACAGTAAAATGAAGTTTGTTAAATGTTAAAAATGGTTTAGACTTTCATTTAGGTACTTGTAATTCATTTACATTTATATTATGGTTGAAGAGTGCTAGAGCAAAAGGTAAGTATGCATAGTATATAATTTAGGAAACATTCTTGGGTGATATTTGCTTGTGAATGTTACTTTTCTATATATTGCACACTTTACTCAATCAATCTTAAGGGCTTGTCCTATAAACAAGATAAGATGGGGAAGTCATTACCGTCGCTCAGCCCACAAACAATCTCCTCACTCACTTACCCAAGCCTAACTAAAATTGAGCAGACATTGGCCCTAGGGACATCTCGGACTCAAATTGGAGACTGACCTAAGGGGGACGTTGATTTGAATTTGACTCTTACTAAATTGGTGTCTACGGTTGGGGATTAAGGGGCGAAACCCCGAAGGCTGGTGGTTTGGCATAATTAGGCCCGTTGCTTTAAGCACGGATACCTCCCACCAATCTTACCCCTACTTGGCCGATTAACTTATGGTAAGATTCGACAATATACCCTCCGTGGATAGTCTAACCAGTTAGGAGTCGCCTAGGTCTAAGGTCTACCCTAACTTAGGCTAGATTTTTTTCCTTTCTTTTTATTTTTGCTTATTGGTTTGTTTCTTTGTTTGTGTTGACCTTTCTTTTGTGATATGTCTTTTAACAATAATTTTTTCAATTTTAATAGTAATCCATGTTACACCCCGACCTCTTTTTCGGATATTACCAACCCGGCGTATCATAACTTTAACTAACCTAATGTGCCGGATTAGTCTTATCCGAATCATTACATGCCCCAGTCCCAATACTGTGAGCATGACTGGAATAATCATCACTACTCTTCACAGAGTCAATGGGGATACAACTCCCTCGAGTCATATTATTAACTACCCTACCTACATCAAGCTTCATATATTTCTTCTCGCGAACAACCATTAGAAGAATCAATTGACTGGGAAAGGAGGATGGAAGCCTTAGATGAGCTTGAGCAACAAATTCAAATTTTAGAAGACTCAAAATCCCGTCAAAATTTTCAAGTCACAGATCCTTACTCTATTTTTCAAGAAGAACATGCAAATTTAGAAAAGAATATGAAAATAATGATTCAATTCTAAAATGATCCACTTGATATGATAGAAGAAAGAATTAGTAGATTGAAGAACATGCGTAGGAATAAGGAAACTCTCCCATTCAATCTTTGACTATTCCCAACACTTCTAGCCATATTGATGAAAACCAAGAATCATGGTTTCTTAAAGATTTTGCCCAAGATTCAGTTTCATCACAAAATCTTGAACTTGACTAATATCAACCCATTGACGAATTGGCAAGTTTCCATTTTAATGAGGTTGAACTTGATCATGAATGTGAACATGATCCCCAACTTTGCGATTCAGTTTTTATCTTTGAATCTATGTTGACTCTGCTATTCTTACCCAATTTGGACCAATTTTCTGAGCCAACATTTATTCCCGTATCCATAGATTTAGAAATTGAGTTACCAATTTTAGATAGTCACATTCTATTGATGGGAAAAGAATGTGAATATCAATTCTTGGACTTGGACTCAACGCATGAATCAAAACTAACTCTCGAACCCAAAGTTGATTTCCTGAGTTAGTATTGGTTCCTGAACCTATCATTATTGAGTCCAAGTCAACCATTACACCAAGTCACATTCTTTTTTGGACATAGGTATAGACCATGATGACTCCGTGATGATTTTCAAGGACTGGCCATGTAAAGGGAGTAAGTTACATGATAAGAACTTTCATGATCCTATTCATATTGGGGAACCAAAATATGTAAATAGAAAAGAGGTCAATAAAGGTGAATTCCGTGAACCACCATATTATCTTGATTAGGTAGCAACGCTTGACCCAATCAGACTACCACCGGAACCACCACCTTAAGGTAATATTTTTCTTTCCCTTCTTCTTTTCATGCATCTTTGCATTAATTCATACATTGAGGAAAATGCATGAGATAGGTATGGGGGAGGGTTCTAACATATTCAAAAAAAATTATTAACAATTTCTTTACTTTTAAAACTTTTTGAAAATAGAAACAATATTTTGACATATTTTTTGTAAGAAATTAAGTCAATTTTAAGGAATAGGAGAATCATAATTAGGATTTCTTATACTTGGTCAAAATAAGATTATTTATTTGATTTCTAAGGTTAGGAAGAAAATTGTGAAAGTAATTTAATCTTAATCTTTACCTTAAAGAAATATGCACACCTTATACACTTACAAACTTAGGGTTCAAAAATAAAGATTCTTGTGCCTTATAAAAAATATATATATATGTATATCTAAGAAAAATAAACAAATTTAATTATTGATTAGCTAGGTGCTTTGGCCTAAGAAAGCCTAGGTATTTATGCAAAAGATAATTAGATAAGTATGAAATATATATATATATATATATATATATATATATATATATATATATATATATATATATATATAATATATATATATATATATATCCTATGATTAAGCTGGGCATTTGTGCTTCATGAAGCATAAGTATTCACGCCTAAAAGGGGTACATTTTATAAATAAAAATCCTTAGTTTCGTGGCCTTATCTGCTCGATTGTTTAAGTCCTTAGGGGTATTTTCTCACCTGGTACCCTAAGACTGTCCGGTTTTGGTGTCACTGACTAAAGGCTTGAATATGGGCAGATTAGAAAGCCTAATGGAACTAAGGAATAATACCACCAAAAATAAATAAGGTATAGGAGTTAATGTTAAAGAACCCTTAGTCAAACTTCACGGTCACAAAGGTGCATATGACTCAAGGTAAAGTAATAGACTAGATGAGAAATATAATTTGACTCCTTATTTTGATTGATGACATGTTTTTGAGTAGAGACTAAGTTTAGGAATGAAAATTTTGATATTCCTATAACTTATAAATTACTTGAACTCTTACAAATATACTTCAAATATTCTCTTTCTTTTTCAAAATGCTTTTCGAAAATGCTAACATTTTTTCTCTTTCTTTATGGATTTTGTGGGTGCAGTCCACTAAAAACCCTCACGAGACAAAACTCGTCCTCGAGGGAAACCAAGAGGTTTAACAGCTTATTGCACATGCTCAGTGCAATCGCGTAACCTGCGAAAGTGGTCTAATAATCTTTGATTTAGTTATGTTGTTTTGCTCGAGGACGAGCAAAAGATAGGTGTGGGGGAGTGATTGCACACATTTATTACATTATTCTTTATTACATTTTCACATCTATCATATAATAAATCTGCGAAATTCCTTGTCTTAAATGTCTATTTTGCAGAAGATAATCATGGGGATAAAGAGGATAAAATCAAATAAATATAAGTTAAATTCAGATTTAACTAGATCTATTTGGTTAAAGGAGGATGATCTCAAATTCAATTGGTTAAATTTAGTTTTTGGTGAATCAAGTGGTTAAATCTAAAGATCAACTGAGGATAATGTCAAATACAGAGTCCAAATCCAAACGGATAAATGGATAGAGAGAAGACCAATGGATCAGATGAAGTAAATTTGACTCAGATTCTGACTGGATATATTTTACTATTTGAAACATAACTTTTGCTACCGAAATTCATATATAATGATTCAAGATGATCCAAAGAGAAGACTTAAAGGGCTACAACTCTTTAGTTGATCACTATTTCTATTTCTATCATTGATAAGTTATATTCATCAATCAACACGCCAATAAGCTGCAGATCAGAACTAAATATCCACATCAAATCAAATTTTGAGATAAGGGGAGGATTTAATTCAAAAATATCCAACTTCCCCTATCTTCATACTCCTCTAATCTCAACATTTCTCCTATAAATACCTGCAATCTCAAAGGCAAAGGAGAACGACCAAGCAGAAAGTAGAATTTAGGCTATTATGTAGTTTGTAACTTAGATTTTTAATTTTCTTTTATGTAATTTTTATTTTCTTTATGTAATTGAGAGGAGAGGAGATTTTCATGGAGGAACGAGAACAAGCTTGTACTGAGGGTGACACCGGTGTAAGTAATCTTTTCTTCATTGTATTTGAATCGAATTGAAATTTTCTTTTCTTTTCTATTCTTCTTTTTATTTGCTTCCCTCTTCTGTGTTTGTGAATCCAAATGACTCTGATAGCCTCGAAGTTGCTTTGCCTTTGAAAATGCCATTGATGGCTTATGGTGATGGATATCCATTTCAATGGCAGTGCAGCTTGCCCCTTCATTTAATAGTGTAAATCGGGAATAGAGAACATCATATTTGTTATACTTCACTCGCCTTCAAACAAAGGTAAATCGTCGATATGGGTCAAAGGTAAGTAGGCACCGAAGAGGTAAGTGAGTTTTTTAGGTTTTAATTTTCTTTTCTTTAATTTTAGTGTAAATTACCAACACCATAATTTTCCAAATCTCTTTCACTCTTTTTCAATTTCTAACATATCCATTTCTATTTTCTCTGCCTTCTCTATCTACCATTTTCTTCCTAACTTAACTTTTACAATTTTTCATTTTGTTTTAAAAGAACTAAAAGAACTTTAACCATTCTTTGTAACCTAAAAGAGAACTTACTAAAAAAGTTTCCATCGCTAGTCCCTCCTTGTGGATCACGACCCGTATAGCCACTCGCTATAGCGGTAGTATTGAAAACTTGCACTCCTTATTCTTAAGTTCTAAAATTCTGTATTTTATGTAAGTAAAAACCTCAATCAAATTTTAACGCCGTTGTCGGGGAGGGACGATAAGTTATTCTATTTTTAGATTTATATTTTGGTTAACTTTCTTCTTTGTTCTTGGTGTACAGGTTTAAGAAGGAAATATTTGCTACAGTGGACATATAAGTGGCCCTGGACTCTGCTCTAGAAAGCAGAGCTCAGAATCCCTCAAATTTGCTACATTTCAGTGGCAATCTGAGTGAACTACTAACCTATATTTTTGCAGGTTAGCTAAGTTGCAAAGCTAAAATTCTGTAGTAATTTATTTCATATTTATCTCACTATACTTACTTTCTAACCTCAATAGTAAAATGATGTTTGTTAAATGCTAAAAATTGTTTAAACTTGCATTTAGGCACGTGTCTCATTTGTTAACTTTTATATTACTGTTGAAGAGTGCTGGAGCAAAAGGTATGTATGCATAGTATAAAGTTTAGGGAACATTCTTGGGTGATATTTGCTTGTCAATGTTACTTTTCTATATCTTGCACACTTTGCACAATCAATCTTAAGGGCTTGTCCTATAAACAAGATAAGGTGAGAAAGTTATTACTCTCTCTCAGCCCACAAACAATCTCATCACTCACTTACCGAAGCCTAACTAAAACTGAGTAGACGTTGGCCCTAGAGACATCTCGGACTCAAATAGGAGACTGGCCTAAGGGGGAAGTTGATTTGAATTTGACTCTTACAAAATCGGTGTTAAGGTTGGGGATTAAGGGGCGAAACCCCGAAGGCTGGTGGTTTGACATAATTAGGCTTGTTGCTTTAAGTACGGATACCTCCCACCAATCTTGCCCCTACCTGACCGATTAACTTATGGTTAGATCCGGCAATATACCCCCCCGTTGATAGTCTAACCAGTCGGAGTCGTCTAGGTCTAAGGTCTACCCTAACTTAGGCTAGATTATTTTTCCTTTTCTTTTATTTGTTTGCTTATTAGTTTGTTTTTCTTTGTTTGTGTTTGACATTTCTTGTGTGATATGGCTTATAATAATAATTTTTTCAATTTTAATGGTAATCCATGTTACACCCCGACCTCTTTTTGGATATTACCAATCTAGTGTATCATAACTTTAACCAACCTAGTGTGCCGGATTGGTCTTATCCGAATCATTACATGCCCCAGTCCCAATACTATGAACATGACTGGAATAATCATCACTACTCTTCACAGAGTCAATGGGGATACAACTCCCCCGAGTCATATTGTCAACTACCCTACCTACATCAAGCTTCATATATTCCTTCTCCCGAACAACCATTAGAATAATCAATTGACTGGGAAAAGAGGATGGAAGCCTAAGATGAGCTTGAGCAACAAATTCAAATTTTAGAAGACTCAAAATCCCGTCAAAGTTTTCAAGTCACTGATCCTTACTCTATTTTTTAAGGAGAACATGCCAACTTAGAAAAGAGTATAAAAACTATGATTCAATTCCAAAATGATCCACTCGATATGATAGAAGCAAGAATTAGTAGATTGAAGAACATGCGTAGGAATAAGGAAACTCTCCCTATTCAATCTTTGACTATTCCCAACACTTCTAGCCATATTGATGAAAACTAAGAATCATGGTATCTTGAAGATTTTGCCTAAGATTCAGTTTCACCACAAAGCCTAAAACTTGACCAATATCAACCCATTAACGAATTAGCAAGTTTTCATTTTAATGAGATTGAACTTGATCATGAATGTGAACTCAATCCCCAACTTTGTGATTCAGTTTCTATCTTCGAATCTATGTTGACTCTTGTATTCTTACCCATTTGGACCAATTTTCTGAGCCAACATTTATTCCCGTACCCATAGATTTAGAAATTGAGTTACCAATTTTGGATAGTCACATTCCATTGATGGGAAAAGAATGTGAATATTAATTCTTAGACTTGGACTCAACGCTTGAACCAAAATTAACTCTCGAACCCAAAGTTGATTTTCCCCAGTTAGTATTGGTTCCTGAACCTATCATTCTTGAGTCCAAGTCAACCATTACACCAAGGACTGGCCATGTGAAGGGAGTAACTTTCATGATAGGACCTTTACGATCCTATTCATATTGGGGAATTTAAATATGTAAATAGAAAAGAGGTCAACAAAGGTGGATTCCGTGAACCACCAAATTATCTTGATTGGGTAGCAACACTTGACCCAATCAGACCACGACCGGAACCACCACCTTAAGGTAATATTTTCCTTCCCCTTCTTCTTTTCATGCATCTATGCATTAATTCATACATTAAGGACAATGCATGAGATAGGTGTGGGGGAGGGTTCTAACATAACTTAGGTTTCTTTTTATTATTCAAAAAAATTATTAACAATTTACTTTTAAAAACTTTTTGAAAATAGAAAAAATATTCTGAATATTTTTTGTAAGAAATTAAGTCAATTTTAAGGAAGAGGAGAATCATAATTAGGATTTCTTATACTTGGTCAAACTAAGATTATTTGTTTGATTTCTAAGGCTAGGAAGAAAATTTGTGAAAGTAATTTACTCTTGATCTTTACCTTAAAGAAATATGCACACCTTATACACTTACAAACTTAGGGTTCATAAATAAAGATTCTTATGCCTTATAAAAAATATATATATATATATGTATATCTATGAAAAATAAACAAATCTAATAATTGATTAGCTAGGTGCTTTGGCCTAAGAAAGCCTTGGTATTTATGCAAAAGATAATTAGATAAGTTTGAATATATATATATATATATATATATATATATATATATATATATATATATATATATATATATATATATATATATATAAATCCTCTGATTAAGCTGGATATTTGTGCCTCATGAAGTATTCACGCCTAAAAGGGGTACATTTTATAAATAAAAACCCTTGGTTTCATGGCCTTGTATGCTCGAGTGTTTAAGACCTTAGGGGTGTTTTCTCACCTGGTGCCCTAAGACTGTCCGATTTTGGTGCCATCGACTAAAGGCTTGTTACATGGGCAGATTAGAAAGCCTAATGGAACTAAAGAATATACCACCAAAAATAAATAAGCATAGGAGTTAATGTTAAAAAACCTTAGACAAACTTCAGGGTCACGAAGGTGCATATGACTCAGGGTAAAATAGTAGACTAGATGAGAAATACAATTTGACTCCTTTTACTTTGATTGATGACATATTTTGATTAGAGACTAAGTTTAGGAATAAAAATTTTGACATTCTTATAACTTATAAATTACTTGAACTCTTACAAATATACTTCAAATATTTTTTCTTTTTCAAAATACTTTTCGAAGATACTAACATTTTTCTCTTTCTTTATGGATTTTGTGGGTGCAATCCACCGAAAATCCTCATGAGACAAAACTCGTCCTCTAGAGAAAACCTAGAGGTTTAACGGCTTGTTGCACATGCTCAGTGCAATCACGTAACCTGTAAAAGTGGTCTAATAATCTTTAATTTAGTTTTGTTGTTTTGCTCGAGCACGAGCAAAAGATAGGTGTGGGGTGTGATTGCACATATTTATTACATTATTCTTATTATATTTTCACATCTATCATATATTAAATCTGCTAAATTTCTTATCTTAAATGTCTATTTCGCAGAAGATAATCATGAGGAGAAAGAGGATAAAATCAAATAAATATAAGTTAAATTCTGATTTATTAGATCTATTTGGTTAAAGGAGGATGATCACAAATCCAATTGGTTAAATTTAGTTTTTGGTGAATGAAGTGGTTAAATCTAAAGATCAACTGAGGATAACGTCTAATACAGAGTCCAAATCAAAGAGATAAATGGATAGAGAGAAGATCAACGGATGAGATGAAGCAAATTTGACTTAGATTCTTACTGGATACATTTTAGTATTTGAATCATAACTTTCGCTACCGAAATTCATATATAATGATTCAACACAATTTAGAAAGAAGATTTAAAGGGCTACAGCTCTTTAGTTGATCACTATTTCTATTTTTGTCATTTAATAAGTTATATTCAGCAATCAACACGCCAATAAACTGCAGATCAGAACTGAATATCCACATCAAATCAAGTTTTGAGATAAGAGGAGGATTCAAATTCAAAAATATCCAACTTCTCCTATCTTCATACTCCTCTAACCTCAGCATTTCTCCTATAAATACCTGCAATCTCAAAGGCAAAGGAGAACGACCAAGCAGAAAGTAGAATTTAGGCTATTATATAGTTTGTAACTTAGATTTTTAGTTTTCTTTAATGTAATTTTATTTTCTTTATGTAATTGAGAGGAGAGGAGATTTTATGGAGGAATGAGAACAAGCTTGTACTGAGAGTGACACCGGTGTAAGTAATCTTTTCTTTTATTGTTATTTGAATCAAATCGAAGTTTTCTTTTCTTTTCTATTTTGTTTTTGTTTGCTTCCCTCTTCTGTGTTGTGAATCCAAATGACTCCGATAGCCTCGAAGTTACTTTGCACTTGAAAGTTTCGTTGATGGCTTATAGTGATGGATATCCATTTCAATAGTAGTGCAGCTTGCCCCTTCATTTCATAGTGTAAATCGAGAATGGGAAAGATTCTAGTTGTCATACTTCGCTCGCCTTCAAATAAAGGTACATCGTCGATATGGGTCAAAGGTAAGCAGGCACCGAAGAGGTAAGTAAGTTTTTTAGGTTTTAATTTTCTTTTCTTTTAATTTTAGTGTAAATTATCAACACCACAATTTTTCAAATCTCTTTCACTCTTTTTCAATTTCTTTATACATATCCATTTCTATTTTCTCCACCTTCTATATCTACCACTTTCTTCCTAACTTAAGTTTAACTATTTTTCATTTTGTTTTAAAAGAACTAAAAGAAGAACTTTAACCTCTTTGTAACCTAAAAGAGAATTTACTAAGAAAGATTTCATCGCTAGTTCCTCCTTGTGAATCACGACCCGTATAGCCACTTGCTATAGCGGTAGTATTGAGAACTTGCACTCCTTATTCTTAAGTTCTAAAATTCTGTATTTTTTGTAGGTAAAAACCTCAATCAATATTTATGTTATATTAGTCATGTTAGAGCCCTCCCCCACACTTATTAGCCAAATGAGTTTGTTAAGAATTCCTAGATTTCATTATTGGTTGACTGGGCAACGTACCCTTCTGTCTCTCATTATGTGGATTGACTAATTGGCTCATTTGAACCTCTGGCCTCTGTATTGCTTGCATGAGGGAATCTTGGTTTTCATGTACCTTTTCATGTTTCTCTCAATGTCAGTCATTCTCGTTTCATGTTGAGGATTTTGGAATGAAGATTGTGGAGCTTGGTTGGGAAACTTTTGTTGATAATTTGAAAAATTGGGCGGATGGTTGAGAGAATTATGATAGTGATTAGAAAAGTTGGGTTGATGATTGGAAGAATTATTGGAATGATGAAAGTGGCTTGTTTGGTTTGACCTTGGATGGTCATTATTGTGTTGGCTCCATGAGAAATTTTGGTGATTTCTCCATCAAAGATTGTACGTTGGTGCATAAGGATCATTGTTCGGTCTTGAAAAGGCCCCACTCATTGGCTCTGGACAGTGTTGTTGAGCTTGAAACATAGGACACTCCTCAAACACATGATTCATGGCCTAACAGTAAGTACAACCCGGAGTTGAAAATTAGTTTGGACTTACTTGATTGACTGGACTTGGTTCCTTAGTTTCTAAAGCTTCCGGTCTTCTCACTAGGTTAGTTAACTTAGCTTCATTAGCTATGGATGATTCAATTGAATGGAGACCTCCCTTTGAAGAGACGGAGTTTGGATTCCTAGAGGAGCTTTCACTAGTTGGTTCCCATTGGATGGTCTTTTCAGCTAGATTCTCATATAAATCCCATCCTTCATTTTTATTCTTCTGCAAGAAACCCCCTTGGCACATGCTTTCTAAGAGGGTCTTGGTTGAGTAGTATAAACCGTCATAAAGAATTTGGCATTATCGCCATTTCTCTATTCTATGATGTGGACATTGGACAAGGAGGTCTTTGAAGCGTTCATAGTATCTCCAAAATAGTTCATTAGGTTCTTACTTGAACTGCAGGATGTTTTTCCTGACGAGAGCGGTCTTATGAATTGGATAGAATTTCTTCAAGAAGATCTTGATGAAACCATCCCAGGATGTGATAGAGCCGGCCACTAAGCTGTAGAGCCATTTCTTGGTTAAGTTCTTAAGAGCAAATTGGACAAATCTCAACCTAATAGCATCATCTACAAGGTGTGAGATTTTCATCATTAAGTATACTTTCTCAAATTTTCTTATAAAGAAATAACTATTTTTGGACTCTAAGCAATGAAACTTAGGAAGTGTGTTGATGAACTGGCTTAAGCTCAAAGTTGTGTTCACCAACCGATAGAAGTTGGGTGTAGGATGGAAATTAGATTCGAATTGGATAGAACCTATCGTGCAAAGATGTCGGTTGAGCCATAACTAAATCTGGTTTTGGTTCGAACTTGGGTGGTGATGTGTTTCTAATCAACCTAGATGAATTAGGGTCTCTTGACCACACTTCCATACACAAACACAATCACAAACAAGTTCACCAATAGTCAACAAGACAAAACAATCAAGCCTAGTCTAAGGTAACCTTGACTTTAGACTAAATTCTAAATTCTAAATAAATTGATTGAATCTAACGTAACCTTGAACTTAGATGGGATTGGGACTAAATTCTAAATAAATCATTGAATCAATGTAATATTGTTCATACATTGAGGCCGGGAAAGAAAGTTGATAATCAAGTGTCAACACTATTCCCATTCAGCACAATCACACTCGAGCATCCACCTCATCTAGTCCCAATCCTTCAAAATCTGACGAATCTCAAACAGATAAGTCAACCAGTCAGGTGTACAAGCCTATAATACCATTTCCTAATAGGCTAAAGAACAAGCAGAATCCACATATGGATAAAATAATTGAGATCTTCAACCAAGTGAAGATAAATGTGCCACTCCTTAATGCCATCCAACAAGTCCCATCCTATGCAAAATTTCTTAAGGACATGTGCACCAAGAAGAGAAAGACTAATGTACCCATGAAAGTCTTCTTAGCCACTAACATTAGTGAGCAACTGTCGAGTCCGATCCCTGTCAAGTACAAGAATCCGAGTTGTCCCACCATTGCCTGCACTATAGGACAAGCGGAGATTAGTCATGCACTTCTTGACTTGAGAGCAAGTATCAAGCTGCTTCCATTCTCAATTTATCAACAACTCGGGTTGGGCGATCTTAGTCCAACTCGAGTCACAATCCAACTGGCTGACCATTCTGTGAAAGTTCTAAAGGGAAAAATTAATGATATCCTTATCCGGGTCGGGGAGTTTATCTCCCTAGTTGATTTCATAGTTCTTGAGACATAACCTGTGTCCAATTCTAGGGCTCAAACTCGGTTATCTTAGGGCGCCCATTCCTTACTACCGCTAATGCTATTATCAATTGTAGGAAAGGGTCTATGAGATTAAACCTTTGGGGACATGACTAGAGAAGTCAATGTTTTCAACCTAGAAAAATAACTTTCTAAGATAAGAGACAAAACATTTGAGGTAAACTTTGTTGAAAACAATTGTGATGAAGACAGTGAAGGTATAGAGAGTGAGTCTATGTTTCTTAATGAATTATTTAAGAATGAATGCGATTATCTTAATGAGAAGGCATATGTCGAAGATCCTAATTTTAGAGTACCCTTTAAAAAGAGAAATTTAATTTGAATATCTTCACTTTCGATGAGCCAACCAATAATATATCGCATGAGAATATAATTCAAGAACCTCCAATTGACATGCTCTTTGAAAACCTCTTCGAAGAAGAACTCATGTGTTTGGATTAATAAACTATGGATATTTTGGTTAATTACACACCTCTAGGGGAAAGTGTTGACCTAAGTTTTGAGGAGATGTATGAAACTGAGTTAGAATTCCTAGTCATTCATAGTGAGAAAGTTCCAACTGAGAAGTGTGATGATGATCAATTTTTGAAAATGGATGTAGATATATGAGGTAGAAAAGCTTAAAGAAGGTGAGACTGGGGAGGAAGCGAGCTAAAATGACAAAAAGATTGGCATCCCCACTATGCCCTATAAAGAGAACCCATTAGAATGATGAGAAGAGAGCTAGAGTGATGAGACCAAAAAGATCTAGATTGACTTCCCCACCTTATGTTGTATTGTGTTTTGCCCTTAAGTTTAATTCGTGCAAGTGTGTAATATAGATAAGAATGAACACAAAAAAGCGAGTAATCACTAAAGTGTTTGTCCTATACTATATGCAATGCCACATGTACACCTCCTATTAATATCACAATAACACAAGAATAAAATACAGTATATTGGAATGAAAATTGACACGTGCCTAGATGCAAATGTCTAAACCTTTTAAAGCATCCAATTTCTGTATTTTAGTTCTTACAATTATTTACAGTGCACAGGTAATATAAATAAGAATTAGCAGCAGAGTATATGAATGTACAAGAAGTTACCCAACCACACAAGAGCAAGTGTGGACTTCTACAATGCTAAAAAATTTGACATGCACACCAAAAACAAAGAAGAAAAGTTAACAAAAACGTGAAATCAAGCCGTTCCCATCCCCGCCAACGGCGCAAAAATTGATCGGGGAAAAATCGCGCATAAAAAGTGTATGTTTTGAAATTGATATTTAAAGTGTGTGTGGCTTTGGCTTCCTCGATACTTCCGTTATAGCATAGAGGCTAAAACGAGTCGAATCCACAATGACGGGAGGCAATAGAAACTTACATGGTATGTTCACGTGTATGTTAATAGTTCTTCAAAGTTTAAAGAATGAAAAGAAAAGAAAAGAAAGAATGAAAAGAGAAGTACGGTGAAAATAAAGAAGTGGGAAACATAGAAAAGAATGCATTTGTAGTTTTTGTTGTATTTCTAAAATAAGTGAAAAGGAAAGAAAACTTACGGATACTAACTACTAATGACTCCACCAACATGCAAACCTCTTAGTGATAGTTACCTCACATGTATCTTTGGCCATCACTAGTCCTTGGTTCAAGAGCGATTCAAAGCATGACCCATATGTAACTCATCATAAACCAACTCAACAAATAAGTGCAAGCTATACTTAAACCATCAAAACTAAAAGTAAGCATGGAGTAAAGTAATGTTAGCTTGTTAGAGAGTTAGGAAGTTAGAGTGTTAGATCCATCATCATGAGCCATCAATGGCTCTTGCAAGAGCAAGGCCAAGTAGAGGCTCTCAGATTCATGTAGATTATCAAATAAGAAGTTAGACTAGTTGGTAGTTAGTAGTTAGTTGTCATGAGAGAAAAATTAGCTAAACATGTATATGAGATTAGAGAGAAGAAAACAAAGATAAGGTAAGAGAGCACCTTTCATAGATAGTCACCTTCTATTACAAGCACTTTTGCTTCCCCACATGTACCACTCTCTCTCCCTATTACAAGATTTACAAGAAATGAAAAATACAAGGAAGGAAGAAGAACTATCCTTAACTAAACTATCCTAAACAATATGAAAATGAAAACTACTCTAAACTCTGTATATCTTCTGCTCTGAAACCCACGGGGGTATTTATAGGCACCGATGCCAACCGCGCGCCGCGGCCGTACGGCCGCGCGTGCGGCGCTTCGAGCCGCGCGTTGTCCCGTCTGTCCCCTGGCAGGTTCTGGTCCTGGTTTCTACTTTGTAGCTCCTGGTTTTGACAGAATCAGCCTCCTAGGTCAATGGCTCTCTTAATAGGCCTTTAATCACCAATGAAATGGTGATTTAGGGTCTTCTTCTTCATTGCACACCATGGACCTAGAATCAAGCAAGCAAAACTTTATTAGCAGAATTTAACATGAAATAAATGTGAAGATGTGATAAAAATTATGCAAAATTAGAGACTGATCACACCCCCACACTTATTTTGCTCGTCCCGAGCAAAACAAAAGAAAGAAAATTATTACACCACTTTCACAGGTGACGCGATTGCACTGAGCATGTGCAAGAAGCCGTTAAACCTCTAAGTTTCTCCAAGAGGAGGAGTTGTCTCCTAAGGGTTTTCAGCGGATTACGCCCATAAAATCCATAAAGAAAGAAATCAAATGTTAGTATTTTGAAAACACATTTTGAAAATAGAGAAAAGTGTTGAAGTATTTTTATGAAAATTAAGTGATCAAAGGTCATAAGTTAACCAGAAATTAATCTTCCTTAAACTATGTTGAAATGCAAAATCTTGTTATAATTTAAATGTAAGAATTTAAAATTGAATCGACTCTTTGATCTTTCATAAAACTCTTAAAAAAATATGCACTTTGTGAACTGTGAAGATTTTGGGATATCGACTCTAACTTTCATGCCATTTGTTTATATTATTATATATATATAATTTTTTTTCCTTTCTTCCCTTAGTTTTCTTAGGCTTTTTATTTACCTGGGTAGTGAGCCTTTAGTCGGTGACCCAAACTAGATGATCTTAGGGCACCATATGAGAAAACATCCCTCAGACTTAAGGACTCGAGTAAACAAGGCCACAAAACTAAAGGGGATTATCTATTTTTTTATCCACTGTTTTAGGTGTGAATAATCATGCTTCCTGAGGCATAATTACCCAACTTCAATAAGTGATTTTTTATATAATAATAATAAATTTTTATATATTTTTTATGGCATTTTCAGTCTTTGTTTCAATCCCAAAAATTGTGTAAGTGGAGTGCATAAACCTAAGGCAAAAAATTCAAGATCAAATTATCTTTTCAAGTTTACTTTCTTATCCTAAAATTTAAATAAGATCTATTATTTTTGACTTGGTTTAAAATTTCATAATTCTAAGTCTTCCTAATTCCTAAGATAATCTTAATTTTCTTAAATAAATCAAAACTATTTATCTTGTTTCAAAAAGTTTTGTAAAAAGAAAAGAAAAGAGTTTTGTATAAAAGATTTTTTTTAAATTAAAAGGAAGTGTAAAAGAAAGAAAATGTAAAACTAACTATGTTAGTAAACCCTCCCCCACACTTATCTCATGCATTGTCCTCAATGCAACGTGAATATGTATATACATGAAATAAATGGGAAGGGAAGGAAGATTACCTCAAGGGGGTGGCTCCGGTGGTGGTCTGATTGGGCCAACCGTTGCTACCCAATCAAAATAGTGTGGATCTTACAGGAACCCACCAATGACCTCTCTAATATGACCCAGTAAAAGAATGATTGAGTGAATTATTTTATTTAAAAAATAATTACTGAGTCATTTTTATCAACATTCTTGTCCAACAATGAAATGTGATTTTGGAAGATGATCGATTTGGACTCAAAGGGATTAGAAATAAAAACCGATACCGACTCGAAAATTTGACTCAGATCAAGTCGAGAGTCAACAATGAGAGTCGAAATTGGTTCAAAAATAAGGTCCAAACCAAAGAATTGATGTTCACACACTTTCCCCATGAATGAAGTGTGATCATGAGAGATTGGTGATTTCATTTCACGGTGTACTGGTACAGGTTTCAATGTTGACTCCAGAATAGAGAAAAAATCTGGTAAAGATACTGGAGTCATTATTGAATCTAAAAGTGAAATGGAATTACTAAAATGAGGTTCAAGATCACATTCGGGTTCGATTTCAATTTCAGGAAAGGGATAACTGGCCAGAATGTCCAGGCAATTTCATAACTTGGAGTGTGGTCAAGTTCAAATGTACGTTCTGAAATTGAATCTGGATTTCCAAAATGACATGATTCATGGGTCCAATCAGTAGAGTTAGGGATATAAGGATCGTCAAAGGTTGACAAGAAAGACGTCCTTGCTCTCATTGATCAATTCGCTCATAAATGAGTCTAACCTATGAAATTACCTAGTGGGGGGTGAATAGGTGATAATGCTAATCAATACACAAATTTAAAATGCTATGATGCAACGATCACCCGAAACAAGATTAGAAGCCAAATACCCCGTGAAGGGCTCTGAACTCCTTCCTCGTGATTCCTCTAGATAAGAGTTTGAGGTGCACAATGCAATCTTAATGTATGAGTATTGATTGATAATATAGCAATGAATATAAAGCAAGTAAATAACACAAATATACCAATCACAAACACAGAGATTTGTTTCAAGGGTCGAGCACCCAGCTCTACGTCCCCGCCTTCACCCAGAAAGATTTAAGAACCACTATAATTTCCACAAAGGATTACAACCACAAGGGAGTACCCAACTCCTAAATCACACTACTCTAGTCCAGAGATAGTGGAGCCACAAATACAATGATATCTTGGTGATCAAAGACCACAAACTCTCTCTTGAAAAACTTTTTCCCTTACAAAAATCATAGAGAATAATGTGTAGGATTTAAGCTCAAGAATTGTAAGTGAAAAAGAAAATAAAGTTGAAGAGAGTTTTGAATCAAAAACTACAGTAAAAAGAGAGAATTTTGAGTACAAAAACTGAGAGCAAAAACTTCTTTGAAAGACTTAAACTTGATTTCTTTTTGCAAAGGATTGTTGTAATCACCACAACCTAATCATCCCTATTTATAAGATAAAGGTAGGGATTAAAGTGTAAACTGTTATAATAAAAAATTAGAAAAGATTAGACCCAAATTCAACCCTCAAATTCGTTTAGAGAAGAAAATCACGTTTTAAAACGTGTTTAAAAAACTAGCCGTTTGGGCTGAAATTAAGCTCACGGTCGACTGGCCGGTCGACCGGTTTTCAAAAAATATAACCGTTGCCAGCCCACGGTCGACCGCCCGGTCGACCGTAACAAACAGAAACATGGGTGCTTTCAGTAGGCCGAAGCTCGGTCGACCGATATGGGTTCCGGTCGACCGCTCTTTCGACCGGGAAACGTGCACATATGCACGCACCCAAGCGGTCAGAAGTGCGGTCGACCGCCGGTCGACCGTTCTGACCTGAAACAGAGCCGGTCGACCGTCCGATCGACCGCAACAGGCCAAAAATAATTCTTTTGAAAATGATTTTGAAGATCTTGATAATTTTCAAATTAATTTTGATCAAGACTTGGTATACTATATAAAATAGAGTTTGTAAGTATTAGAATATGTTTAAAATATTTTGTATATAGGAGAAACATCTTTTAGAAAAATCATGTGCAAAATCTTGTGTGTGGGGAATATTGAGCTTCAACACTATACACTATTCTTTAACACACTAACAAATATAAAAACTGAGAAAGGAAGTCTCTGAGCCGCGTTACACCAAGGTAGAGCCTTCTCTTCTATGAAAACGTCCTCTTGTGCCATTTGCCTTTTAGCATCATAATTCTTTACAATACTTTAGAAAGGCCATCATGACTAGTACAAACCTGAAACTCATTCTAAACAACTTATTAATACCAAATAGCTTCTATGTGTTTTGTTATCATCAAAACTTAAATAAAAAGAGAGTGTAACCTTTTGGGCCAACAATCACCCCCTTTTTGATGATGACAAAACATATAGGCTATAACACAAGACATAAAAGGGAGGTAAAAACTCCCCCTCAAATAATATTGCATTAAAAAGTATAAAACAATTTATTATGAGAGAATTTTTGAAATTTGATTTAAGCATCAATAAAACACCATCAATAAAACACCATAAAAGCATCAATAAAACACCATCAATAAAACACCATAAAACACCATCAATGAAACAAGTAAAACATCATATCATAACACATATTTCTCCCCCTTTTTGTCATACATCAAAAAGGGATATACTAGTAAGAAAACTTCCTTATTCAACAACACAAACATTAAGTTCACTACATATAAAAGAAAATCTATTATAGTCAAGCGGTTTAGTGAAAATATCGGCAAGTTGAAAATCGGAAGAAACATAATCAATATCAATATCACCTTTCTCAAAATGATCTCTAAGGAAGTGATACATCGAATCTCAATGTGCTTGGTCTTACTATGTTGATTTGCATTCCTAGTCATATGAATAGTACTAGTATTATCACAAAATATTTTTATATGATCATAATGCAAATCATAATCAAGAGAGAGTATGTTCATCCCAAGGACTGTGCACAACAAGCCCCCGCCGCAATATACTCCGTCTCGGCGGTTGAGAGGGCTACCGAGTGTTGTTTCTTGGAAGTGAAAGATCACCTAGAGGGGGGGTGAATAGGTGATTATGCTAATCTAGTCAACTCAATGTGGAATTTAAAAACTTAATGCAATACACTCAAGTGCAATCAACAAATGATGCACACACAACCAAGCCAAGCAAATATGAATGCACAATATGAATAGTTGCAAGGCACAAAGTAAAGAGAGAGATAGAGAGAGTCAAGGATCAAGCGCAAACAACAAGATATGTTTCGAGGTTCGAGCACCCAGCTCTACATCCCCGCCTTCGACACACGAAGGATTTCTAATCCACTAGGTAGTCCACAAAGAACTCTCACAAGGAGTACCCAACTCTCTCTTTACAACCACAACCTCCTCCTTGAGGCAAGCTCCAAACCAACAATCTATCACCTCACAACTTGAGGGATTAGCACAAAGCAAACACAAGGATCACCTCACAACTTGAGGGATACAACCCAAGGCACAAAGCCAAACAAAGATTGGGTTTTTTAACTTGGTGGTCTAAACAACAACCACAAACAATCTCTTTCTCCCACACAAAGATCCTATAGAATAAGAAAGTAGATGTTGCTCAAGTGTGGAGAAAACCAATGGAATGGAAATCAAAATCACAAAGAAAATCCTTGGGAAAAACTGAAACCAAGATATAGAAGATGAATCAAAACTTTTTCCCAAAAACCCTTTTCTTTGAATTTCTAAACCCTAGCAAAAACACCAAATAGATTGTTCAATTTGAATCAAAAACTTCTTTTGATTGTTGTGAAAACACCAGAGAGTAGGGAAAAATTCGCACAAAAATTCTTAGAGAAAAACTCTTTCAAATGGGGTATTTATAGGCAAATCTGGAAACTAGCCGTTGGCAGCAGATTTTGCCAAAATAGCCCTGCCGGTCGACCGCACGGTCGACCGTCCAACGTTCATATTCTGACCATTGACAGCTACCGGTCGACCGCCCGGACCCAAAGAAACAGAGAGCAAACTGCTCTCAGTCAGTCGACTGTCCCAAGTCTGCCAAAAGTGCACAAATCTGTGCACGTCGGTCGACCGACCCGGTCGACCGACTTCAGCCAAGTCGACTTGGTCAGAAGACTAGTCGACTGGTGAAGCCTGGAACAGAAAACTGGGTTAGAAACATGTTTAAAAATTCTTTTATCATTTCTAAAAATCACCAAAAATAGTTTTATCATTTAGCATTGATATATAAACATGTGGTAAAAAGTTTAGCTCAAATATCAATCAATATGAACTATTTTTGTGTCTTATCATTTTTACCAAAAACCAAAAACTGTATTTTCTAAAACTTGAATTTTGAATAGAAAATACGTTTTGTCCCAAACTCTTCCAAATACAAAAACATGATATTTAAACACTTTGAAGCATGATGCATATGGATAGAAATCCAATATACATGAAACAACTATATATCCATGTTTTTGTCATTTAATTCCCAAATATGTTTGTCAAAAATACCAAAACATAAAACACATGAAAAAGTGAGTCAAAACTAAGTTTGTCAAGGAAATTAAAGCATGTATGTATATAGAACAAATCATATATACATTAAAACATGTAAACTTATTTGATCTATCTATTCATGAAAATCAAGATCGGTTAAACCTAAAACTGAAAAACCGAAAACCAATATTCAAAACATGAAACGTGTATGTTGTGAACTTGAGCATATCATACTATTCTAATCTTTACAATTTGGATCTAAACACAAAACTAAACTATGGTACCGATGTCTTCTTGTAGAGCGCAATCTCCAAGCCGACTCGATCCACAAACTCTTTTGATCCACCGAGCAAGTGCTATATATGATCTTTGACGCTCGGGCTCTTGAATCAACATGTGAAAGCTTCCAAATCATCTTGTTGAAGCTAATCACCAACTAATAACTTGATTAATGATCTGAAACTAAAATCACAAGATTATTAGTACACATAACTACATGAGTTAATTATCATCAAAACTAGAGTGGAAGGCCTTTGGGCCAACAGGAAGACCATGAAACAAGACAATACGAAGAAATTGACATGTTCCACTAGTACTCTTCCTATCCACTCTACAACCCGCATAGTCGGCATCCGAAAAACTCGTCATTGAGAAATCTCCAGTTTTCGGATACCAAAGACCCATTCCAATAGTGCCCTTAATATAACGAATAATGCGTTTTACCGCAATAAATGAGATTCTTTGGGACACGATTGGAATCTAGCACAAAGACACACACTAAACATAATATCCAGCCTACTAGCCGTTAAATACAACAAACTATCAATCATGCTTCTATATAATTTTATATCAACACACTTACCTTGGTCATCCTTATCAAGCTTGGTGGTGGTAGCCATGGGAGTGTTGCAAATTTTTAAGTCTTCAAGTCTAAATTTCTTGATGAGTTCCTTGGAATACTTGGCTTGACATATGAATATCCCATCACGTATGTGCTTGATTTGGTGTCCAAGAAAATAGTTCAATTCACCCATTAATGACATCTCAAATTCACGTTGCATGCATTGTTCAAACTCCTTGCAAAGTAACTCATTAGTAGAACCAAAGATTATATCGTCAACATATATTTGAACTATAAGAATGTCACTATCAACATGTTTGATAAATAGTGTGGTGTTGCTTTACCTTTAACAAAATCATTTGAAAGAAGAAAACTAGAAAGCCTTTCATACCAAGCTCTTGGAGCTTGTTTTAAACCTATACAATGCTTTATCAAGTTTGAAAATAAAATTTGGATGAACATGATCTACAAAATCAGGAGGTTGTTCAACATAAACTTCCTCATCAATAAAACCATTTAAAAATACACTTTTTACATCCATATGAAAAAGTTTAAAATTTTTAAAAGATGCATAAGCTAGTGTGATCCGCATGGCTTCAAGCCGTGCTACGGGTGCAAAGGTCTCCTCAAAGTCGATTCCTTCAACTTGAGTGTAACCTTGGGCCACTAGCCTAGCCTTATTCCTAATAACATTTCGTGACTCATCTAGCTTGTTCTTAAAAATTCACTTAGTACCAATTATTGGTCTATCATGGGGTCTAGGAATAAGGTGCCAAACTTAGTTGCGCTCAAATTGATTGAGCTCTTCTTGCATAGCTAGCAACCAATATGAGTCACCCTCGGCTTCGATGATGTTTTTGGGTTCAAAATGAGATATGAATGCAAAATTTCAACATAATTCATGGAGTTTGGAGCGAGTAGTTACCCCTTTTGATACATCACCTATGATGAAATCTTTGGATGATTTTGTAGCGTATCTCCAATCTTTAGGAAGTGGTTGAGATTTTTCCACTTCATCCTTTTGAATTTCACCAATGGGATCTTGCTTGTCTTCTTCGATAGGTGAGTCCTTCAAGGATATTTTCTCCATGCCCTCACCTAAAGAGTCAATCTCTACAACATTCTTGACAATAGTATTAGATTCTTCAAATTTAACATGCATAGATTCTTCAATAGTATGAGATGATTTATTGAATACTCTATAAGCTTTGCTAGTACTAGAATATCCAACAAAGATTGCTTCATAAGCCTTAACATCAAATTTACCCAAATTATCTTTAGTATTCAAAATAAATCACTTGCATCCAAAAACTTTAAAGTATGAAACATTTGATTTTCTTAAATGATAAATTTCAAAATAGGTTTTGAAAGTATTTTTGCACAAATAAATACGGTTTGATATGTAGCATGCGGTGTTTACGGCCTCGGCCCATAAGTATTGAGGGAGCCCATATTCACTTATCATAGTCCTAGCCATTTCTTGAAGAGTTCTATTCTTCCTTTCAACTACTCCATTTTGTTGTGGAGTTCTAGGACATGACATTTCATGCTTAATTCCCTTTCATCACAATAAGTCATGAAGAATGGTTAACAAACTCACCACCTCTATCACTTCTTATCCGTAAAATCGAAAATCCTTTTTCTTTTTCAACCCTCTTTCGAAAAATTTTAAAATGCGAAAAAGTTTGATCTTTATGCTCCAAAAAGAAAACCCAAGTGAAACGAGAAAAATCATTAACTAAAACAAAAGCATATCTACTTCAATTTAAGCTTTTAGTTTTAGTTGGTCCAAAAAGATCCATGTGAATCAATTCTAATGGCCTAGTTGACATGATATCCTTGATTGGTTTGAAAGAAGACTTGGTTTGTTTCCCAAGTTGGCACGCACCACAAATGCGTCTTTTTCAAACTTCAAATAAGGAATACCCTTCACCAATTCCTTAGAATTAATTCTAGCAAGGTGATCAAAAGATGCATGTCCTAATCTTCTATGCCATAACCATGAAATCTCATCAAAAGCATTCAAGCATTTAGTAGAACAATCTAAATTAAGCATGTCAATAATATAGACATTATTTTCACGACATCCAGTGAGAATACAATCATTGGTTTTACAATCAAAAATTTACAAGAAGATTCATCAAACACAACTTTGAGACCACGATCACATAGTTGACTTATACTAAGCAAGTTATGTTTAAGCCCATCAACAAGAACAACATTTCTATTAAAGGAGATGCACCAATTTTAATGTTACCTATACCGATGATGATGCCCTTGGAGTCATCTCTGAAGGTGACGGTGCCACCTTCAACGTACCTTGATAGGGTTGTGAAATTGTTGATGTCCCATGTCATATGTCTTAAACAATCACTATCAAGGTACCACCGCTCCTTACATCTTGGAGCTTTGGTGTGTACCTACATCAAATAATTTAAGACTTAATTTTGGTACCCACATTTTCTTGGATCCTAAAGAGTTAGTGTTTCGAACCCACACAAGATTATTTGTACTATTTATATGATCATAGCAAAATTTAGCTAAATGGCCATTCCGGCCACAATAAGTGCGTCTATAAATTCTTCCATATTTAAAAGCATAATGAGCATGTGGCTTACGAACATGTGAATTGTGAGCATAAGTAGTTTTAACATGTGTGACATGTGATGTGTTGGCATGATGAGCATGAGTTGTTTTATCATTTTTAGCATATGGAGTGTGCATATGCTTCTTTGAAAACATTTCTTCTAATTTAGTAGTGTTAAAAGCACATTCTTTTAAAACATTTCCAAAATCATTGATTTTAGTTTTTAACAAGGATAATTCATTTTCATCAATTTTTAAAAATTTACCTTTACAAGCAACTCTATAAGCATCAAAATCTCTTTTTGTTGAAATAAGATTAGAAGAAAGTTCATCCTTTTCTTTTGAAGAAATTGCAAGTTGATTTTTAAGCATCTCTATTTCCTTTTTCAATTTTGAACACTCTATCTTTTTATCATCAAAACTTTCTGAAAGTTCAACAAAAGCATGTACTAACATATCTCTACTTATTTCACTTTCATCATCAAGTGGTTGAGTAGTTACCTTGGGTGTGTTTGCCATGAAACATACATTTGTCGTGTCGACTTCATCTTCGGATTCACTTTCCGAATCCCAAGTGGCTTTGTATACCTTCTTTTCAACTAGCCTCTTTTGCTTCAAGGAGGAGGTCATCTTTTTCTTGAAATCTGGACAATCGGCCATGATGTGTCGGGGTTTCCGACAGTTGTAGCATATGATCCTTTTCTCCTCCTCCCCTTCCCATCGCTTTCTATAGTTGAGCTTATTCTTGCGGTACATTCTCTTTACATTTCTCAAAAGGAGAGATAGCTCTTTATCATCTTCTTCATCTTCTTCATCATCGCAGTTGGTAGAGGAAGACTTGAAAGCTATGGACTTTTTCTTTTGAGGTACCGCTTCTTCTCTAGCCTTCTTCTCCATCTCAAGAGTCTTTAGATTTCCGATAAGACTTATGAGCTCCATCTCGTCTTTGTCATTCAACTCCTTCAAGGTGGTAGCTTTGATTTCCCATGACGAAGGAAGAGCACGAATCACTTTACGCACCTTTTGGTCGTTGCTTATATCATCACCTAGAGAAGAAAGAGCATTGGTAATCTTAGTAAACTTGGTAATCATATCATCAATAGATTCATCTTCTAGCATTCTAAAACTTTCATATTGGGAACGCAAGAGATCTATTTTAGCTCTCTTGACTTGTGATGTTCCCTCATGAGTGACCAATAAGTGTTGCCAAATCTCATAGGCGGATTTGCAATGGATAACCCGTGTTAGATCATCCTCATTCAAAGCTAAAAGTAGGGCATTTTGAGCCTTTGAATTAGCATCAAATTCCTTGAAGGTGAGTTCGGACCAAGTGTCCTCCTCACTTTCGGGTCTACTATAAGGCTTGGTCAAGGACTTAGCAACTAGACTACCTAGAGATTGTAGAAAAATAGTCATCCTAACTTTCCATATGGGAAAGTTGAGTCCATCAAATTTGGGAGGGGTCTTAATGTTATCGGCCATCTTTACTAGTGTATGAATGAAAATATGCAAATAGTGATTAGCAAATTTTAGGATCTCTCTAAGGATGTGAAGCCAAAAACTAGAGTCCTAGCTCTGATACCAATTGAAATCACCTAGAGGGGGTGAATAGGTGATAATGCTAATCAATACACAAATTTAAAATGTTATGATGCAACGATCACCCGAAATAAGATTAGAAGCCGAATACCCCGTGAAGGGCTCTGAACTCCTTCCTCGTGATTCCTCTAGATAAGAGTTTGAGGTGCGCAATGCAATCTTGTTGTATGAATATTGATCGATAATATAGCAATGAATATAAAGCAAGTAAATAACATAAATAAACCAATCGCAAACACAGAGATTTGTTTCGAGATTCGAGCACCTAGCTCTACGTCCCTGCCTTCACCCAGAAGGATTTAAGAACCACTATAACTTCTATAAAGGATTACAACCACAAGGGAGTACCCAACTCCTCAATCACACTCCTTTAGTCCAGAGATAGTGAAGCCACAAATACAATGATATCTTGGTGATCAAAAGACCACAAACTCTCTCTTGAAAAACTTTTTCCCTTACAAAAACCCTAGAGAATAATGTGTAGGATTGAAGCTCAAGTATTGTAAGTGAAAAAGAAAATAAAGTTGAAGAGAGTTTTGAATCAAAAACTACAGTAAAAAGAGAGAATTTTGAGCACAAAAACTGAGAGCAAAACTTCTTTTGAAAGACTTAAACTTGATTTCTTTATGCAAAGGATTGTTGTAATCACCTCAACCCTAATCATCCCTATTTATAGGATAAAGGTGGATAAAGATAGGGGTTAAAGCGTAAACTGTTATAATGAAAATTAGGAAAGATTAGACCCAAATCCAGCCCTCAAATTCGTTTAGAGAAGAAAATCACGTTTTAAAACGTGTTTTAAAAAACTAGCCGTTTGGGCTGAAATTAAGCTCACGGTCGACCGGCCGGTCGACCGATTTTCAAAAAATATAATCGTTGCCAGCCCACGATCGACCGCCCGGTCGACCATAACAAACAGAAACAGGGGTGCTTTCAGTCGGCCGAAGCTCGGTCGACCGACCGGTCGACTGGAAATCATGCACATATGCACGCACCCAAATGGTCAGAAGTGCGGTCGACCGCCCGGTCGACCGTTCTGACCTGAAACAGAGCCGGTCGACCGTCCGGTCGACCGCAACAGGCCAAAAACAATTCTTTTGAAAATGATTTTGAAGATCTTGATAATTTTTAAATTAATTTTGATCAAGACTTGGTATACTATATAAAATAGAGTTTGTAAGTATTAGAATATTTTTAAAAATATTTTTTATATAGGAGAAACATCTTTTAGAAAAATCATGTGCAAAATCTTGTGTGTGGGGAATATTGAGCTTCAACACTGTACACTATTCTTTAACACGCTAAAAAAATATAAAAATGAGAAAGGAAGTCTCTGAGCCGCGTTACACCAAGGTAGAGCCTTCTCTTCTATGAAAACGTCCTCTTGCGCCATTTGCCTTTAGCATCATAATTCTTTACAATACCTTAGAAAGGCCATCATGACTAGTACAAACCTGAAACTCATTCTAAACAACTTATTAGTACCAAATAGCTTCTATGTTTTTTGTTATCATTAAAACTTAAACAAATAGAGAGTGTAACCTTTTGGGCCAACAGCCTACTGATAGCCGTGTAACAGACTTTAGATTCGGAATCATGTCTTCCATACTCTTTGCAATTGGTTCTTCTTGAAAAGGTGAGTATGAAAGTTGATTTTGAAAATTATGGTGAAATTGTAAGTCCGTCAGATGTTGCGATTGTTGCTCGGACTTACACAAGGGTTCCATACTCAAGTCCAGTATTAATGGTTGTTCATTTTGAATTGGTGAGACTGGAAAAGATGAGAAGGACTCTTGAAAATTTGGTTGAGACGATAAGTCCAACATGTTTTGCATTCTTTCATAAAAGACTTCCAAACGCTTTTCTAGCTCAAATTCTTCTTCAATTGGATGCTCTAGAAAAAGAGGATGTAAAGTTGATGTGGTAAGGATTGTGAATTGAGCAAATTTTAAACTTGTTGTAAGGACTCTTCCATACTCCTTTCCAAATCAGAGTTTTCTTCAGTTGGTGGAACAGAAAAAGGAGTATATGAACCAAAATCGGGGAATGAATTTTGTGAAAATTCTGGACAAGGCGGTTGAAAATTTGACTCGGGGGAAGTGAATCCCCATTGACTCTGTGAAGAGTTGAAATTATTTTGAAAATTATAGTCATATGATTGAGGATATGGGTCATATTGAGTCGGATAATCCTAACTCGACATATATGGTTGGTTCATGTTGTACATAGCCGGGTTAGAGTTATCGGAGTGAAATGAGGTCGGAGTGAAATATGGATTCATAATAGGATTGAAAGAATTGTTGTTATGAAATCCATATCATAATTTACAAAAAAGAAAAGAAAAACACAAACAAACAAACAAGCAAACAAAGAAAAAGAAAAAGAAAAAGAAAAAGAAAACAAGCCTATGCTAGGGTTGACTTAGACCTAGACGACTCCTAACTAGTTAGACTGTCCACGGGGGTATATTGTCAGAATCTAACCACGAGTTAATCGGTCAGGTAGGGGCAAGATCAGTGGGAGGTATCCGTGCCGGAGCAACGGGCCTAATTATGCCAAACCACTGTTCTTCGAGGTTTCGGCTCTCAATCCCCAACCTTAAACACCGATTTGACAAGAGTCAACTTCTAACAACTTTCCCTTAAGTCAATCTCTTAAATGAGTCCGAGATGTCCCTAGGGACCAATGTCTTTTAATTAGACTTGGGTTGTGTAAGTGGGGAGGTGATTTTTGAGCTAAGGGAGGGTAATGACTTCCCCACCTTATTTTATTGGGTTTTGTCTTTAAGTTTAATTCATCAAGTGTGCAATATAGATAAGAATGAACACAAAAAAGCGAGTTAATTACTGAAGTATTTGTCTTATACTAATTGAAGTGCCATATGTACACCTCCTATCAATATCACAAAACACAAGAATAAAATACAGTATATTGGAATGAAAATTGACACGTGCCTAGATGTAAATGTCTAAACCGTTTTAAAGCATCTAATTTCTGTATTTTAGTTCTTACAATTATTTACAGTACACAGGTAATATAAACAAGAATTAGCAGCAGAGTATATGAATGTATAAGAAGTTACCCAACTACACAAGAGCAAGTGTGGACTTCTACAATGCTAAAAAGTTTGACCTACACACAAAAACAAAGAAGAAAAGTTAACAAAAACGTGAATCAAATCGTTCCCATCCCCGACAACGGCGCAAAAATTTGATCGGGGAAAATCGCGCACAAAAAGTGTATGTTTTGAAATTGATATTTAATGTGTGTGCGCTTTGGCTTCCTCGATACTTCATTATAGCATAGAGGCTAAAATGAGTCGAATCCACAAGGACGGGAGGCGATAGAAGCTTACACGATATGTTCACATGTATGTTAACGGTTCTTCAAAGTTTTAAAGAATGAAAAGAAAAGAAATAAAGAATGAAAAGAGAAGTATAGTGAAAATAAAGAAGTGGGAAACATAGAAAAAAATGTATTTGTAGTTTTGTTGTATTTCTAAAAAGTGTGAAAAGGAAAGAAAACTCACGGCTACTAACTACTAATGACTCCACCAACATGCTAACCTCTTAGTGATAGTTGCCTCACATGTATCATTGACCATCACTAGTCTTGGTTCAAGAGCGATTCAAAGCATGACCCATATATAACTTGTACGATCACCTAGAGGGGAGATGAATAGGTGATGGCTAATCTAATGGTCACTTAATGCCAAATAATGCGGAAGTAAAAACTATTATGACCTAAACTAAACTCTTACACTAAACACCACGTATAACACAAGAGTGTAGCCGAATTCCCTGTGAAGGGCTCTGGACTAACTCCTCTAGATTCCCCTAGATAAGGGTTGAGGTGTCGCATTGGCTCTCTTGGTTAAATGCAAGTGTTAGCAAACAAACCCAAGCAAGTATAACAATTAAGCACACAATATATCAAGCATGTAAAGATAAGACAAGTAATAGCATGCAAGATATAAACAAGAGACAAAGAGAGAATGACCAATCGCAAACACAAGGGATTTGTTTCGAGGTTCGAGCACACTGCTCTACATCCCCGCCTTCGACACACGAAGGGTTTCCACTATGCTCGATCCCATGGATCACTCCTCGGTGCCGCAACAACTACAAGCCCTCGGACTCCCTAGTCCCGTACATGCCGCAAGACCCCACAAGCTCGCCGAGGCCGCACTCAAACAAGAAGTTCGCACCCAAACTCGAAAACACCGCGGACACACACGTCTGCCTCCTCAAAGTACAAAGAAAGAAGTCTTTGGTGATCACAAACATTGATCACCTAAAACAATCTCACTACAACACTCCTATAGGACGAATAGCAATGGATAGCTCAAGTGTATGTGTGAGAAAAACAAGGATGAGAATGGTGGAGAAAAACTCAAGAAATCTCTTTTTAACACTCTTGATAAACTCCCCTTTTGATTGGAAGTATTAGCTCTCAAA